>JAQFYD010000717.1:0-15858 GCA_034694225.1 Bourletiella hortensis | reverse complement strand
ACTGCATGATAGGAATGATCGAAATAGGAACCGAAAAGCTAGTTCATGCAGGAATGCTACTATTTAGTACAGTAAATTACGATGGTAGGAATGGTAAGATTTAAACAGATGAAGCAAGTAGTATGATGGCAATTGGTATGAAAGAGAACCTGCAGAGCTGGCAGGGAAATCAGTGGGGAATTAAATAATTCTGTACTCAAAATCCTTTTATTTAGTTGTCGTTAAACTCTGTTTACGAAACGGCTTGACAAAGATGGAATAGATCAAGCAAAATAGTGGTCCGTCGATAATAGAAATAACAAGTTGATGGAGAAATGTTTACTTCTTGTAACCACAGCTTGCACGACGACCACGAGCACGTTCATATTTACGTCCCTTGGAACGAACAAGGGGCTTAGTGTGGCTGTGAGGTACACCAGGAGCCAAACCGAAATGCTTGTTAGCTTCCCTTGCGGTGCGTTTACCTGGACAGAAATATAATAAAATTTAAGAGAATAATTTTATTCGTAATGAAACCAACGGAAGTGATGATGAGTATTATTGTGGAATGTTACCTTGAAGGAGAACAGTTTTCTGTCCAAGCGGAGCTCGGAGAGCCAATTGATCAAAGGTAATAATTTCACCTCCAGCTTTCAGAATACGTGCACGGGCACGGGCAGTCACTCTCAATGCAGCGACCTGAAATTAAAAAATAATGGGCGAATAAATATTAACCGTTCTACAGTAGTGAATTTCTCGTAACAGCAGTAAGGCTTCCAATAGTATTATACACAAAACATAATGCAATATATTTTCCAGCTAGGTATACTTTTTCTACGGACAAATTTTTTTTCATCCGAGAGAATTCGCAACATGGATCATCGTCATCGCAAATTATATTTCGAACCCTCTGCTACGCAATGTGCAATCAACAGTACGATACTTAGTTCTCTGCCGTACGATAAGTACATAATTTTGTGATAATCCAGAAGTTCAACCTGCTTTCGATTCAGGAAAAATCCTGCTACTACTATAACTTCACAGACGTAATCCTTAAACACCACAGATTTCTAAATCCTCATCAGAACAAAAATGAAAGAATCGTTTGACTCGCCTATCACATAATCACATACTTCATGCACGATTGTTCCTACACCTTACAATAACAATCATCAACAATTCACAGACACATCTTGTACCAAAACCAGCCTAATCGACTCGAGAAAATAAAAATTCATACTCCCAATTATTAAATAAATTTTCGCATAACCATTATGATCATAATACTTACGGTAAGCTTAGGAATGGGTTTCGTAAGCCTAACATCATCCGTCACGGTTCCGACGACAACAGCAATCTTTCCCTCCCGTCCGGGCTTGCTCATCAATCTGGTGAGGCCAGCAATGGACAACGGAGGACGATGGATTCTGGACATGAAAAGTCGGCGAAGGATGATCTGATTGAATTTGGCATTAGTTCTTCGTGCCAAAAATCTGTACAGTTTCACCAAAAGCCGGAGGTACACATCCTCGCTTCTGGGTTCAGTCCGGCGAACTTTCCGGTCCCACTTATGATTGATATCAATACCCTACGGACAGAAATCAATAAATTCCACAATTCTGTGTACAAAATAATTGAAAATTCCAATTAAATCACTCCACTTACCATTTTATTTTAGCTTCAAAGTCCTAACAGTCCGGCGAATGAGACACGCACGTTGACCAGGTTTCCCCAACACTGCTGCCAATATGGTCGACTACACGACTGCCACATGCGCCACCAAATGACTGCGGACGGCAAGGTTTTCTCTGTCCCATGCTTTTGGCATGCAAACTGCCGTGCTGAGGCCCACTGCCTTTCATTCAACCTCATTGGCCCATCGCAGCCCATGGTCTCCCATACCGCGTACTTCAAATTCATTCCTTCCCAATTCCCTGGCAATATTGCCAAATATGTTTCCTGCCGCATATATTTCCCGAAACTTTCTGAGCTCCCAGGACTCAGGACTCAAACTCAAACTGGAGACGACTCGAGACGACTTGTGGATGGAAAACCCGAAACCGGAACCGCATCGGGTTGAGCATGTAAGCCAAGAATGGTTCGTTACGACCGCAAAAATGCTTCCAGCTGTCAAATAAAATTCTGTCCCAAGCAGCGGCACAAAAGTGTATCTAAGATGAAGCCCAAGAAGTTGAGAAATATGGCCGTAAATGACATGAAATACACACACATCATGAGTTGAAAATCTGGATCTTTTATTTTACTATATTATGGTCATTTTCATCGTAAAATCATATATTGGCATTATCATGATGTAACCTGACATACAATATTAAGAAAAGGATGTTCAAGTATTAAACTTTCAGCGTTCAATATTTCTATATCTAATGGTGGATTACAATCATCAATAACTTGATCACTCTCGTAAAAATCTATTACAATACCCTTGTTTCTTGATTTACATTTGACGTAAAATTTGTTACTTGTCAATATACTTAAGAAACGACGACGACCCCATTTGCGTATATAACTATACTGGGGATTACACTGTAGTTATATATTTAGTTATCACCTGTAATAATAATCTGCCCCACTGTTTTAAGTATTTAATGCACTCCAGTAATAGTTACGTAAGATTCTATGAGAACCGAGTTCATACGATTTCTTCATTCATGCCGTTTCGTATAAAGGTACCCTTTAAATAAATTTGTTCTATAGGTTCTATTACTCGATCCTATTATGGTACTACCAGAAGGTAATAATGTTTATGCGAATGAAAAACGTTAAGCATAAAGGACGTATAGGTTTTCTCTCTATCATATGTTTCTGTAGCTACAATCTAGTTTGTTGTTGATATTGATATTGCTACTTCTTTGCTGTCCTGAAACTACTGGTTTACAGGAAAGGCAGTGGACAAGGCGTAGCTTTACAAAACGGCATAGCTACTGTTGACAATAATGATTATTATTGCATTAGTAAGGTTTTAATTGACATTACTTTGAAGGCTGCCATTGCTGACCAGTATGGTCGATTTATCGATTCATATGACTTATTTTAATCGGGAGAAAACGGTGGTAAGGCCATTTGGCTTTTGCCATGAATGAGTTTACATAACATGTCATAAGCAATTTTCCGTACTGCGAAGTTCCATAGAAATTATGCATAACAATATTAATAAGGCAATAATGGGTAAAAACGTCCTCGTTAGAGAGGTTCAACTAATAACCGTTACTAAGTATACAATTAGTAAAACTATTGCTTGGCCTTGGGCAATCAGAGTAATAACGTAGAAACAAAAAGATCATTATTATTCCAGAATACATTTGTTTGTTGTAAATAAAAGTTGTCTATAGGTATAAAGTAGTTGACTCTGTTATAAAGTACAATGGCTAACTACATGAACTAATTAAAAGTACAATAATTATTAAATCCTCCTGAAAGCTACGAATCAGGTAACTGTTTTTAACATAAGGAGAGATACGGTTTTTACAATAAAAGATCTAAAATAAATGGTCAGTACGATGGGTTTGAGTTTGAAGAAAGGCAGCATTATACATTTATATATACACTGCATTAATATAGTTACATTTATATATAATTTCTACAGAAGCGCTAAAAAATCTACACCTGTGGGAACACCCATTCGTGACAATGATAAAAGTCGTGCTGAATCTCCAACTGATATTAATTAAAGGATGCGTCCGAAAAAGTGGGAATATATATTTATATAAAACAGTAAAGGCTGGCGTATAGAACAACACCGTTGTGTTGTGTATAAAAGGCGACGACGACGCTGCGGCCAGACCTGGACGGTTGTTATTTTGATCGCCCTATAGCAGTTACTTATAGTTTAAGTGGATGAGGGTAATGAATTTTCGGGTGTGGCCGGAGTCCTCTTCACTTCTAGAAGTTGAGGGTAATTTTCTACAATATTCAGTAGGATTCCGTCAATGTACGCCCTCAGCTGATCATTTACTTCAGTTTGTTCCTTCAGGGCCTTTTTCAGCTGCTTGAGAGAAAAATAGAAATAAATAATTTTAATCATGGACAGAGTGTAACTTTCCGTGTAGAATTGCTTGCAATATCACGTACCTGCTCTAGGGACATGGCTTCAAATTCTGCTGCGAGGCTATTTCCCATATCACCCATATTGCGATTTACAGTAAGCAAGTGTCGGCCTTCTTCAAGTCCGTGATTTAGAATCTGAGCACTCAGCTCGTCGTTTGCTTCTTGCAGTTCTGCAGTAAACAGGTAGAAAACAATGAATTATTACATTAGCTGTGAGATACATGACGTGGCATTGCCTTGTTTACGGAAATGCAAGTAAGTTTCTTACGTCGATTTTCTTGCTTCAATCGCTTGTTCTCCTCGGTGAATTCAGACAAGCGAGATAAAAGTTCAGCTGTCTCACTGTCAGCATCGACACTATTGAAACGTATAGTATGTCCTGGACGCCCGGATTCGGAAGATGCTACATCATGTCTTTGCTTCCTTGATGACAGCTCAAATTCTTTCTTAAGTTCTAGCAAAGCCTGTTGAGCCGCTTTGGCTTCAAGTAAGTAAGTATCCCTTTCTTTTCTGACTGCATCCATAAGGGCACGATCGTCTTCCCGTACGGTGGCGAGCTCTCTTTCAGTCTCCAATAATTTATCTCTTATCATACTCTTCTCTTGTCTCTCTCGTTCCAATTTTTGCTTCAGTCGTGCCAATTCAACGTTGGCTTGCTCCAAATCTTTTTCACTTGAGCGGAGTCGAATGTCATAGTTTTCAATTTGAAGTTGCTTTTCTCGTTCGGAGCGAGCCAGGATGTCTTTGAACCTCCGCTGTTCATCCTTCAGTTTCTCCTCTGCCCTTTGCTCCACATCTCTTAATGACTCCTCAGCCATGAACAACTTGGTCGATAACTCTGCATTCTCTTGCTTAATACGAACATAACGATCGTCCACGTCCGTTTGGTTCTCTGCCAATACTGAGAACTTTTCTTCTAGATGATGAACCTGGGGATAGAAAGGACATAATCTAGTCATGACCATCATAACTTCACATTACCTTGATTTCACAATCATTACTCCAACGGTCAGAAACCATTATCTTATCTTACGTACCTTTTGAGTGAGATCAATTACTTCATCTTCCAGAGAACCGTCCGAGTACATTTCCTCTCCATCCCCAGCAGAACTTCTGCCTGAGGAATGGAAGCTGGAGCTGCGGTACAATTGGTTAGCCAGCGCACTGGACGAAGTTACAGGTGGGACTCGCTTACTCCCCGAGCTGCGGACATTAGAAAATAACAACATTTTTCAAAAACGTCTCCAAGTTATGTCATCATTAGGACCGGTTTCATCATGTCCTACGTAGAATCTCTAAAACTCCACTCAAAACTTTTGCTAAGAAAACCTTCGAACACTCTGTACATACTGGCGCTCGCCTCAAATGCCCTTGATGCACAGATCCTAACTTTTACTGCCAAATGCACCTCATTAAAGATTCACTCAAAACGTCATTGCATTTTTATAATTCTCAACACGCTGTAGAATACCATTTCCTACAGTTACGCTTATCCTGGAAAATGTAATAATGAGGATGCTTCAGGTTTTTGTATCCCTATCGCATTCTAATTTACGTAGTTTATCAACATCTATACATGTTGATAAACTACGGCACAGACACAACACATCACACAGGCACTGACCCCCTATCACAGCAATCAAGCAACTAATCAAATGAAATCACCTGCGTTACCTTTCAGAAAAATCAATACGAATTTCTCCAAATTAGCAAAAATTGTTCACGCTAATCTCGGTTCAAGTAGTCGGAAATCCCGTAGCAGCATGCAATTTAGACAAAAATAAATCAGAAAATCACATTCCACAGGATTAACAACTACTTTAAGCTCAGAGCTATAGAAAGTGTTTGGCAGTTCATGAAATTAATGACAGACATTACTTTACACTAATAATCATTTCCCCAGTATGTGCCATTTAAGCTTTAATAAAAATTACTCCAGTGAAGGATGATACTCTCTCTGTACGCTTAAACCGTGAAGAAAGAGGCAATAATTCATGAGATTACAATAAAATGCCTACAATAACTCTTCCTTTTATAACAGTTCCTCTCCCTTTAATGCACTCGTGTCCTATAGCAGCCTACAGGGGTTTTATGAATTAAATTTTTCGCTATACTTCTTAGAAATCTTGGAAGAAAAATAATGTGAAAAGAAGCACTAACATAACAACAATAATATGAATTACATTACGGCCTACGAAAAGAGCGGAAAAGTACCGGCAGTTAAGATTCCTCTCCGAACACAACAGTATGTTAGGTTTTAGTGAAAACCTTTTGTAAAATGCGACAGCAAAGAAGAATAGTAACGAGCACGAATGACACCACTCTCTTTTAGGAATACAAATAATGATCTGAATGAAAAAATGTGTTCTTTCCGAGTGACAAGCTAAATGAGCTTTGAGTGCATTCCCAAAGAGATCGTCTAATGATCGGTAAGTTTTCCAATATCATCAAAAAAGAGTTCAGTAACTTGCTTTTAGTGGACACCTGAAAAATGGGAATTACAAAGACTACTGTATAGGAATGAATGCAGGGAAGAGCTATGATAATAGCCAGCAAAAAAAAATTGCAGCTCAGTCACTCTGTCTCCTTGTTAATTTCCATTCATGGAAGATATTTATGTCACCGCATATATTTTTCAAAAGGAGCTATAAGCTAACCGTAAGTATATGGCGGCTACATTCTCAAATTCGCATTAATTGCATGCACACTTAAAAGTTAATGTTCGAGGACCTGTAATGAGTCAAAAC
Organism: Bourletiella hortensis; assembly: GCA_034694225.1. Lineage (NCBI taxonomy): Eukaryota > Metazoa > Arthropoda > Collembola > Symphypleona > Bourletiellidae > Bourletiella > Bourletiella hortensis. Next base: position 9,064 of record JAQFYD010000717.1, on the reverse strand, counting down.
ATCATTTGGAGCACTCTCTTTGACGAGTTAATAATGATAGTAATTTTTTAGCACGGACCATAAGCCACTTGGAAATATTGCATCATTTAATCCAATACAGATTTTACGGTGAGCCTAAATGCTCGTGATTGTACTTTGGTGATGGTATAACTTAAAATTATTGATATTTAATCTAACGAGACATAAACCATATATGGCTTTACCTTCATCAGACCCAAAAAAGTAGTAGTATAGGTGGGTCTTAGTGTCTCTGTATGACGTTGCCATGGAGGCAACCATTTATGATTATAAGATCATTAGTCTCATTCATTTTTCTTAATAACCCACACATGCACGCAAAATGCAGCATACAGAAAGATCACACATACGCTCACATCACAACATCACACAAGCATACAGCAATGCAAGGAAATCCTAAATGGGCCTCTCTCTATGTAACTGTACAAATAAGTGGTGAAGGTAAACCCTAATTTACTTTCGCACTCAGCAGCTCCTCCTCACACGAGCTCTTACGAAAACCTATAATAATCGTTGCACAAGACACATATTACTAATAATCATCTGCCGAAATCATAATTCCATCTAATTTGCAACCTGCTTATATTCTTTACGAAAGTCGTAACGGTATTGTCATGCCATGACATACCCTTTATCTTCGCCTCAAATAATCCTTCCCTTCTATTGTCAACACATGCCTAACATTGTGCGATGTCTCAGGACAAACAAACACTAGGTTGTACTTAATAATCCGTCATTTCATTACTATGGTTACAAGCCTTACCTATTTCGAAATGATCCCCAGCGCCGGTGTCCCATCGTTTCACCGTTAGGAGAACTTCCTCTGTAAGAGAACATAGAAAAGCAACGTTAAAATTATTTTTCATGGCGACACACTAAATATTACATTGAGATTGTGAACGACCCTATAGCTTCACTGATTACTTATTGCCGCATTGAAAACAATATTAGCTGGTAATAGTATTATAAGCATAAAAGTGTGATCAAAATGGAAAGTCCATGCAGCCCCTGGTCCCACAGTTTTTTTTAGAAATTCTGAGCATAGATTGGATTAATTAAGAACTCATCGTCATCATCACACACGTTTCCATCAGTGATCTCTCTTTCCCTATTTATGTGTAACCCAATTTACGGCTAACAATGAAATGCGAATTTACTAAACCAAAGGCATGTTTTACAAGCATGCCCACAAGGGAAGTGCGTGAGAACAGACCGCATTGTTGCTCAGAAATAGCAGCAACAAGGTTGTCAACGCATATGCATATCCCAATGACCAAAAGAAGTAATATTCAGCGGGGCCACTTAATTTACAACACAATAACAAGGGAGGAAAGATAATGGATTTGGTCTTGAGTGGACATCACGGACGCTAGCCACATAAAAAATACAAATGAAAATGAAAGGGACAGGAATGGACACACGTAAAAGTACATTACAAGCAGAGAAGATTTGTGTCTCCAATTATCATAGCGTCTGCACATCACACACTTGAAGGATACTAATTCCAACATGGTCAGCACAGCAGCGTTACTTACAAACAATTTTTTTTCTTTGCAACCAATGCTGGTGGACCCTTAGGAGATAATATTGTCACCCTCACGACAGCTTCCATCCCTACAGTCTGACTGCACCAATCATTTCCGACAACTTGCTCGTAGCAATATGAATGAAATTAAGAAATTAAATTAGTTATCCCCTTCCAAACTGAAGGCTTCAGGCCCGTAGAAACTGTTATAACTTACGAATTCGTCCTAAATAATATGAAAAATGGTAAGACTCCGACGTGAATTTAGGAGCTGCAGTGAAACAAAATCTCAGGAGCTGATCAAGCATGGATTATTAATGTGATGAATCAGAGCGAGCCTAAAACCACCTGAGTTGTGGTTTAGCCATTCATATGATCTCTAAATTGCCCCGTCTATATACATAGGCATTGTTCCCATCATCCACGGGAATGGAATGGGACATATGAACTGAAGTGGATGGGAATGCAGGGGCAAAACAAATATAGAACACGGTAAATTGTTAATATGCTCAGTGAAGAATGCAAATAAAAAAGAATTAGGACTTACGACTGTTGCGGTGACTTGCGAAGACTAGTTCGGAGCCAACTATTTCTGCGTATCGGAGGTGCTCCAGAGTTGTCACCAGGCACAGATAAGGATGACAAGTCAGTCACATCTCTAGATCGGACAAGAAAAAAAACAAAATAAACAACTTTAATAACTTCCTCATTGTTTAAATTCTATGCGATAAAGTAACAGTTTCTCATCAACTGTATAGTGTAACATTAGTGTCATATTTTGTTCATTAATCCTCTTTCTTCCCTAAGCACATCTCACGGATTTTTTTTTCTTTGTCTCCACACCAAGCCGCTATAGCAATTGTAGCTCTTTAGCATTACAGTAATACAGAATAAACATCTTTTCTACTCAAGGTAATAAATGTAACTGCAATTGACAAAACGCATAATAAAAAGCTCATTTTTAGCGTTCGCATGAGAATCTCATGCATATACGCACAGGAAGTCCCGCTGTATGCAATAGCGTCACTCATTCAGTTCACATAGACTTGTAAAAGAAGAAAATTAAAAAGTAATTGTGAGGCATGTGCCGTGATTACGAATGAGACTAAAATATGGCATATTATTTTGCACAAGTCATTCCTTCTCACTTAGGAATCGTTCCTTTCCCTTCCGAAATTCACACTTATCTGTCCCAAAATCTAAAGAAAAGTTTGCATCTTCACATGCATTCGCACAAGTGGAGAAGAATAGTTTGATCAATATTAAATTACACGTGCTTTTCACGGTCGCACTCGCCATTTCTGTGTTCGCTGCAAAAATTCAGATTCTTATCACACAGAGTGACACAGCCGCGGAGACATGACGGACAGACTTTCTTCTATTATATAGAAACTAACACTTGTCCCTCTTCACGATAGCAAAAGTGGAGTTAAAAACTCACAATGGTGATCATCATGATTGATAGGAATGCTGGCAAGATGAAGAGAGAAGACAAGGAACAAGTGCATAATGTTTCCAAATCCTCGCAGATGGATTTCTTATAGGAACACATTAGTTTTAAAGTGTTTGGTTTACAAGAGCGACGCATCACTTTCAACCTGCCTTTCGACAACACGTTCCGTTTCACCAATTAACATCAAGACACATGGCTAAATTCCATTCGTAAGAATCTCTCTCATGTCTCTGTCATTCTCACACGCACAAAGACTCGCGATTTCATGCTAAGCCCTTGAAAATTTTCTCTTCAAACCACCCACTGTGTCTAACGAAAGAGGTAAGTTTTTACGTCTTTGTCCACCGTTGCTGTAAATACTTGATGCCCAAGTATTTTACTGGGGCAGGCGAAAAGTAGAAATAAAAGGCAAAACCTGAAGGCTCATTAGTGCATTTAACGCGTCATAGACAAGCTAATTTGCAATTCAGGAATCAGGATTCAGTATACGCCATACTACATCATATAAACACTACCGGAATGGAGTATCAAGGGGTAAAACAGGCACAGAATGTTTCATAGCAGCTCTTAGTTAGGCAGCGTTAGAATCCATTGCAAAATTTTCATAACCCTTCCCCATAGCCATTAAACTCACTCGCCCTTTTACTCACTACGGATCTGAAAGTTCCGTCGATAGCTCTTTTAATAATAGTGCATTAAAAATCATTTAAGCCCATTGAATTTTCCCAATTAAAATTTAGTTACATGATTTCAGTCAAGCCCCTCTGCACAGTGACGCCGCACCAAATACATACATACATCCAATGCTATTACTGCTAATGAGAATCAAATCTGTGAAGCCCATTCGAGATGCATATGTCTGTTGGCCTGGAATTAAGAACTTTTCTTAAAATTGTCTGGCCAACTAACTGAGACGGCTCTACTACTAAGCTTGGATTTTCTCGTTTTTGAAAATAATGTAAATAACTCTGTGATCATCCTATGACGCTAAAGCTATAGACTAGATTATACAATAACAATAAAAACAACAACAATAACAGGTTTGAGCGATTCCATTTTCTCTTGTTATTATTACAGACTCAAAGGTTGTTAATCAATTAAAAAGCGTGGTAAATGAAATGGATATGCTTTGTAAATGTTTCAAGTTGGAGCGAAAATAGTCAGTCATTGGACTTACGCGATCAGCTCTCTGCTGCCTCTTTTTCCTATGTTAGTTTTATAGTGCCAAAGCAGAAAACAAGCATAATAATAGCATACTAACCGCAGTCATAAAGTTGTCAATCAGCAGTTGGAAATGGCTGTAAAAATGACTTGGAAAGCTGTGCTTTGGGTTTGAAGGAAAACATAAAAGAGAGTATTATAGAAGAGTCTGTATGCAGCTTGCTGCGGGTTAAAAACTTTCCTTCTTTAAATAAAATTCCTTAGCTTTAGCCCGTGTACAGACTAGAGATGAAGCTGCTGATGAAGATGATGATGATAATGATGCACAAGGGAGGTAAATAAATACCTTAGTGTGAAGATCCTTCTCTCAATTTCTTACATTTAGCATAAGAACAATAATTTATTTAGTTAGAAACGTCTTTCTGAGGGTGTGATTAGATCATACTGATGATGCTGAGCGATGGTTCGGCTAGTATATTACGCTGAGGAGCAATAAAAGAAGCTCATCCGCAGCTTCAAGGGAGAGTTTCTCATAAAATCATCTCATATATTTTTTAAACGTCAAGGTAAATAGCTCCTTCGTGAAAGCCATGCGGCATTTCATTATTTATGTTCCTTATAATAATTCCTGCTGCTTATGCTCTCCTACAAATAGACTGCTGCATATAATCTATCACTAATGTTTGAATTTGCCGTATCTTGTACCACTTCAATGTTACTCTTCCAAACATGTAGCTCTAAAAATGAACGGAGCAAAATATTGAGCATGTACAGCCAAAAAAGAAGTTAAATTTTAATGCTTTCATAGATGTTACCAGCTAGCTCACTCAATCAATGCACAATGTCCTTTCCGTCATTACCTGCACATTGTAGAAAAAAGTAAGAGAAACAACATGAAAAGAACCTTGAGTACATCAAATCTTATTAGCTAACCAACCGAGTCAAGAACGAGAGATTATTTTTTTACTGACTAATGTAACATAGCCGCCTCTGCAATAACAAGTGGCCGCAGCAAGAAGCTTATTTGCCCGTGGCTGAACTTACTATAAGCAAGCAACATTTTCATGTCCCGTGGGTCAGGATTCAGGTTACTTAAAGAGTTTACTAGTTGCACACACAACAAAGGTCACACTTGAATTGCTAACAAAGCAAGCTGATAATTAGTTGTACAGGCATTCCTACAAATCTCTTATGCGAACTTCTGTGTTGCTACTACTTAAATTAATTATTACATTTCACTCTGTGATCTCCTTCAAGCATGAGATTAATTATTATTCGTGTATGATTTTAAAAAGTCTTTCATGTCGCTCCACTGAACTTATTCTTGTGCCTCAACTTTTCATCACAATGACTGGCAGTCTTGAAAGACATCATCACTCTGTCTATAGCCCCCTCACCCCATTATTGTTTGCCATACTTGTCAATAATAATTATCATTTCTCACGTCATCTTCGGAGTCATCAGAGTAATTTGACAACTAATGGCAAGATCTGTTGATGGATCTCGTCTATAGACATGTTGTAAAGTTTTAGCACCCTTATTGGGGTCATCATCATCGGCATCATCAACATCAAATAAATACCGACATGCTTGCCTGCTCAAAGGCGGCCCAAATATGTATATTTTAGCATTATGAAGAAAATGTGGTATAGTTCTTCCAAAACAACACCGGAAAACAACAAATTGTTTCGCAAGCTTCCTGCAATAAATGTACGTACAACAACCTCAGCATCCAACTCCGCCTCCACTATACTACTAACTTGTAAAACTCATGTAAGACATTAGTTCCTTACATGAAATCCCACTTGGGCCTTTCAAGCTCCTTCAGTAAATGTCACAATGGACTATAGAAGAGGAACTGGTCACAGAGAGACTCATCTTGAAACAAATCTTGCATGCTCCACTTGATAGACAGACGTTGATCATCATGTACAGATAAATCTTTTTCTTCAGGCGAGAACGGAACTAAGTTCACATTCCATAGCATCACTATAGCTATAATAATTCCGAGTATGGAAAATACCGTTGGAAGTGACAAAGCTAGCAGGACATTATGCTCTCTGTTCCGCTTCAGATTCAACTCAATCTCCTTAACCAATGTTTCAATCCTTGTTCTGACGTAAATTACATAATCTCTATGTCTAATTATGCTTGTTGTCAATTTCCTGTATGACTGACCAGCTTTGAAAACATGTTAGCTAGAGTTATGTACTACTCGAGTAGCATAACCATTACTCTGATGCACTACAATAACTCCTTCTCATATAGGAACTTACTCAGCTCGAATTCATAGGCATCATGATGATGGGCAGAGTAATATAAAGTTGACTTAAATGTGCACGGACAGGTACGAAGATTTAACCTCGGAAAGCCTACTCCACTTTAGGCACATATATACAGACTTAAGCCGTCGTCGCGGACCTACACTCCACATGTGCGAATATAACAAACTGCTGTTTCCCCTTTGTAATTTTCTGTGCCACAGATTTTCACGAAATGAGTAGCAAAAACAGAAGCAACTGATCTCCTTTTTTTTGAAAAAAAGTAATAAAGTTAAATGAGTGCATAAATGAGGGCTATACTTCAAATCACGTTTCGTTTATACGCACATTTTCAACGAGGAAGTAAGTAGCTAGCTAACTCATTCACATATAATGTGAGTATTGAAATAGAAAAAATAGCTTGTGAGCTTTCATGTTTTAAAGTATGGGGGTGTTAAAAAGTATGCGATAAATATCAGTCACTATAGCTAGTACTGTTGTTCCCACCCTGTCCATTATTATTGTTATTAATTATTAATAGCGTATTCGGCCTGTTATGGCCAATCCTTTTCTTACTCATGAGTGGATGTGGTAATAAACCAAGACAATATGTCATCTGATGGGCAGGTCATTAATCTGAAGGCGTATTATTATCTAACTTAGAATGAGCGCTGAGTAAGAAATCATCGTGAGAGAAATAAATTTAAATAATTATTAGTGTCGTATACAGAGTGTCGAAAAGTCCAGCATGAAGCTGTCAAAGTTAACGAGGTAGTCATTAACTGACCACCACTACCTATTATTGCTTATTGGTTTCCCTCCCCGCAATCATCATCACCGTCATATCTGTATTATATTCCAAGAGAAATCTTTTCATGGGATGAAGCTATTTCGCAAACGTCTCTTGATTCATGCTCACGCTATCATGCAATCTAGTGTCAAATTATATCCCAGCAGTATTACAATCCTGGCTATTAGAATGAGTTCAATATTGACTGTCGCCTGAAGCATTTCCTCGCTCTTTGTTGCCACAGTTAGACATTTGAGCAGGTGAATTTAATATGAAAAATCATTTGGCGCTAAAATGTCTGCCGTTGTTTTCGTTTGTGACTTTTGCTAATAAAACACCAAGCCTTGAATATTTTTTCTATAGATCCTACTGTTCCCTTCCTTGAAGGATCAAGAGACGGAAAAAAACAAATCGTCCTGCATGAATGGAGAAGTGCATTAGTACTATTATGCCTCAAGTTTGTGCGAGGCACAGAACTCACCTTTGACATACTGCGGCTCCTGAGTGTGATCAAAATAATTCACCAGTTGAATGGTAATAAGCACACAGTTATTACAACCACTGGTAAACTATTTTTTTTATCTGCGACACAGATTGACTATCAGATGAAAGAGCAAAATGACAACAGTCCTTTCGGTCTCTTATCTCCACTTTCTGTCACTATGAGTTTCACCTGTTCCGCCTCGTCGTCGTTGTAAATAAGGCAGTGGGCAAATAATAGAAGCTCGCATGAAACGGTGACAACAATCAAAGTGTCCACTTTTTTTAATTAACCTCGCTCCTGCTATAGTTGTCTCATCACTACACGCGCCGTCAACAACACTCTCTTTTACAGACGTTCAACATAGACCCAAAATACACAGTTGATGTGACATGAATTGATCCAGCCAAGTGTGACCAAAGTTGGGCAAAATTTCACTGATAAATCCACAATGCGGCATGTGTGTATCAATAGCTCCTTTGTTGCACTGGCGAGAATGATGATGATGACTGGTTACTACTGTAAGGACTGAATGAGTAATGCATTTGCAAAGAGTATATCACACAAGGAGGATGCCTCTTCTGCACATTCTTGTTGCCATTACGCAACAATAATTTCTTCTGTTTCAACACACAGAGCAATCAGTTGCACGAACAGTGAGAAGAAACTGGGGGCTCTCCACGGGTCTAATTTCCTTGTGAATCCAAACAATTCTGCGAAAATGAGTATCCTTGTACTCTGTAGTGGAGAGTGTTATGCACTGACTCAGAGCAGAGCTGCTTGAGCTTACTAAAGTGACTGCTGTTGGACGAATGTGAGCATACTGAAGACAAAACTGCAATGAGAGCTCTGACTTATTCAGTGGCTGCATTCTGTGTGAGCAGTGCAAACCTCTCCTTTACACACGAACCCCTCGAGGAGCTTTCACACGAGAGGAGAGGAAGGCTATAATTTTCCAAATCATTCTCATTCCTTCTAATTTCTATATGTGTTAGTCATTCACACTTAAGCCCAGCAGTGGGTTTAACTAATAAAAGTATGACAGCTGAAGGCATCCGCGATTTTAGAAATTATGAACCCATCATTAAAAAATCTCATGTCTCTCTGACAGTGACTTCACAGTATGAAAACTTCCAAATCATTCACCACTACTGCATTGTCTTCTTGTGGTCGCAGAGGACACCACATAATTCGACCAGCAAATGTAAAAACCGAGGGCAATGATTTTTTTAAAACTAATTCTCATTTGTACGCTCGCTGCTACAGAAGGAAGCCGCTAAACTGCATCTGCACCCAGTTATCATAACTCTGGGCTTCACTTAGACTTGTAAATTGTGTGGGTCCTATTTAAACAAAAAAATTAGGCATACGAGGC
>JAQFYD010000716.1:0-15871 GCA_034694225.1 Bourletiella hortensis | reverse complement strand
GAACAATTTTAGCTACCACCATCCCTCTTGCCACTCCAACAGTAAGGGCAGTACCCCTCACACGCAAAAATACCCCTTTTCACTCGAACCTGGGAGTGAGGGATGCCGGTCTATGTACTCTTCTGTATTCACGGACGGGGGAGAAAACCCTAAGCCTAGGTCTCCAAAAGTATTTCAACATCAATGTAACACTAATGCATAACACGGAGTATGTATAGTAGTCCTGGAAGCTTTTTTACTCCGCTCTCCTTCCTCCTTTTCCATTATTATGTTTTACTCCTATAGTTACTCCGTCTGTATTCGAGTTCCCTCAAAAAGCTTCTCCTGACTATAACTCCATTCCCTACTCTCTCTCTCTCTCTGTGTCTATGCATGTATTCATACCAGCATGCTCAGTCACATACGCTTTTAGTCAGCTTTTACAATATTCGTCCAGCATGCGAGTAGTAGTAGTACAGCAGGCCGTACAAGTTTTACTCATGACTGGGAGTAGCGCAGCAGAGGAACTAGCTCGCTTTAGGACTAGAAGAAGAGAGACATGAGAGAAAGATAGCCGACCAAACCAGCTAGCAAACTTAGAAAGAGATCTATCTTCTATACGTATACACTCGTACGTGACGGCCATAATCATGTATTCTGTTCCACCTACTCGTTTCCAACAACCTTACACCCCTCTAGGACGGGAAACTTCCACGCCAGAACGTATCTCCAAAATTTCGGCTTCATCCATTTCATGCATACACTGTGTACACATAGACACACACACACACACAAAAACAGACATTCGCATGTGTGTGTGTGCACATATAAAACTTCGGAACGTGGAACTACTCCTATACCACCACTAGTGTATCGTCAATGCAAACAAACTCTTCTTGAGGAATAAGTAAGTAACGCCAGTGAGCGAGTCCAAAAAACTTCTCAAGCTGTATTGTAGTAGTAATAGCAAGAGTAGTAGTTGTTCTAGTGCACAAGAAGAGCTTCAGGTTTTTACATCAGGAGCGAGCGGGACGGGCGAAGGGGACAAGGAATAATACAGAATTTCTCTTCCTATTCCATAATAATACTTTCTATATCCAGGCAGGCAGAGCTACTACTACTACCAAGTCCATTCAACTGCTCCGAAAATATTTTACAGTAACGAAATGGACGAGCTCTCCTTCGTACGCCACTACTTTCCTCTTCATCCTCTTGCATACATACATATTGTTGACATTAGAGGAGAACTCTCTCTCTGTAATGCCTTCCCCCGCTTCCATCCCCGGTCACTTGACTCACCCAAAGCAATTGTAGCAGCGGCAAGAACGCAGTGTATTACATATATACATATATAAAATCCTACGAGGAATCAACCACCAAATAAAGGGAGACGATTCTATAGAATCCTCTCCAACCGCTACTACTTCCTTCTATACCAACAGAATGTCGTCGTCGTATCCTCCAAGCACAAAACGTTTTCTAGGGTTCCGAGCAAAAAAAAAACCCGAAGGAGAATTTTGGAACCTTGTCTTCTTGCTTCACATTGCACGGTTTCCCGTACAGAACGCTATGAAGATTCTCTCTCTCTCTCCCTCTTTTTTCTCGTCTTCGCTATCATTTTCCCTTTCTCTAGGCCTCTATTCTATCGCGTCATCATCTTACTTCACTTCCTCCTCCTTCTCCTCCTCCACCTCGCCATCAAGTCTCCTATTCAGGTTTCTTTCATACAGGACATGCACAGCTTCACGTATCCCTCTTTCCTAAAATTTTAAAACATATACTACTACTACAGCTGTCATAAGTTTACATTGCCCTACCTCATGCAACTCCGTCGTATGACAAATAAAGAGAACAATAAAAATAAATAATGACTACTACTACTACCGGGAAGCTAAAGCCGACTCAGAATTACTACAGTTTCATTTCAAACTTCCTATGTACGTCCACACACACGTACTATCATTGCATCACCACAATTCGCCTCTATACTACAGGAAACTGCTTGGAAAATTATTTCCCAGTTTTAACTTTTTGGCATACTGGCACATAAAAGACCGAACTACTGATAATAGCACGGAATATGATTAATTCTTCCCGCGCTTGCCATCCGATTACAGTACAATCAATGAAATGTTTTTATTCTTACGGCGACCGGGCTCAAGAACTGTCATGACGTGAATGCTAGCTAGATCTTATCATGACGGTAGCGAAGAACCAGAAGAAGAAGATGATGATGATGTGACAACAAAAGGGTGTGTGTAAGAGATGGGCTGAAATGGTGCGAAATGAAATGATGTGTAACCTGGCCTATGGACGACTATATACAACAGGAGCCTCTACTCCTGTGCTTTCCTTTCTCAGTAAAGAGCATTTACAGAGAGAGAGAGAGGGAGAGAGAGAGAGAGAGGGAGAGAGGAGAGCGCCAGAGAAAGAGTAGAAATTCCCTGGTGAATAGGAGAGAAGACGGAGAAGAAGAAGAAAAAGACGACCACCAACAACAAGGAGAAGATGGAAGCTATACAACATGGGGAATGTATATTCCAAAGGCTGGAAAATTAAAGAAAGAGCATGGGCGGCTTGGGCTGCACATGACTCAGCGCTCTATACTTACATAAATACACTCGATCGATTCAAAAAATATTTGATTCCTGCCTTTTAACCAGGACGGGATTAAAGACGGACTACTACTACTACTTGTCCTTTAGCTGCGAGGGATTATGTTCAACCCAGGTAACTTCTTCCTTACTATATTTCCCTTTACACACACATACTTTTCCTTAAATTCTCCTTCAACCTGCTGCTGAGTTCACACAGAGTGTGTCAATGGCTATTACATGAAAACGGGTCCGTCCTCCAACCGTTCTTGAATGTTTATCCAGACCACTTCTGCTACTACTACCAACATCCCCGCTATATCAATAGCACAGCCTTTGGTATTTTTATGTCCTTAAAATCCATAGAATTCTAAGCTCTGTGGACTGTATAGTGCTGACGTGGAGACAAGAAGTCTTTCTTGTTGTCCTCAAGATTCAGCCGAAATACAAGCTGAACGATAGCAATCCAAGAACCATCCAGGATGAGCCGAGGAAAATATGCATATGAACTCAATGAATTTTTCTTCATGGTCACCCTTCTAACACTAAATTTCACAAACGTTATACTCGCTCTTGAACCACTCCACTATGCACTAGAACTTCTAAATCTCCTAAATCCACACTAAGATGGAAAATATCTTACGATTAGTTCACGGAAGAACGTGTAACTTTTTCGGCAGCGTCCGTTCCATGCATAATTTCAATCCAGGCAATAATAATGACATGTACGACGCATAAATAGAAAGAATCGCGTATGAGATTCTTCTCGAAGCTACGCTCCAGTGAACAAGATAGATCTCCTCAGAATATATACATACGACCACCCTATACTTCCTCCAGGATTCTTAGGCATTGATGCCGCCCTTGCCTACCCAGCATCATTACGACAACGCCTGTGTCTTCCAAATCCCATGACACTGTCCTCCCACAGAAAAAACGGATTTCACGACTGGTGCAGACGAAAACGCTGCAACAGTGAATCTAACTCTGCGCGAAATCTTAGCTCACATTTACAAAAAAGTATTTCTTCGGGTACAACATGACACCTGATCTACTCCAAGGGATGCGCAGCCCAAATCAGCGATGACCTAAGTGAGGTGAGGACACAAAAGGGCACACTGAAGGTCCATTCGGGCCTCATCTCATGACTTTGAAACTGATGATTCTGGAAAGTGCTGCCGAAATTTCAGAAATATTCAGTAGAATTTCACTCCCCTGAAACCGTGTCGACCGTGTTAAGTTTGCAAAAATTAACAACGCTAGAGGCCAACTGAACATCCGTCCTTCAAAATAATTCATCATCACCCGCGTCTGGGTCATTTCTGGTTACGAACGCTATTCATTCATTCCGGAAAGGTTAGTCGACACCCCCTGTAACACACGTCAGCAACCGAATGAACCCTCTCTACCCGCAGCTCGCCAACTCACCGTGAAGGAAAAAAAGTAACAGAGATTGGAGAAAGTAACTATACATGGAATCCGCTACTGCATGTAATGTATAGATCTTACCAAAAGTACAAAGACGAAGAAGAATATGCACTATATAAAATTCTATTTAGATTCATATACTCGTAGACAGCATAAGAGAAAGGAGAGAAAAAATGCGAAGGAGGGAAGCGGGAGATTATACAAAAAAAATTCTGGCAATTTCTTTTTTCTTCTTCTACTTCGTCGGCGTCTTTCCTCTTTTTTCTCAATTTTGTACAAAAAGCTCCACTAAGACCCCAGTGAGCTTCTCCTCCCTAAAATGGATTTTCTTCTCTCCTTCCATTCCAAGCCTTCTTCCTTTCTCCATCCCCTTCTCTGTCCTTTTTTCTTCCTTTCTCTATATATCTCTCTCTCCCTCTTTCTCTCTCTCTTTCACTCCAATCGATTAAGATTAGTCCCGTGCTCCAACAAAAACTATTTCAGTTGCTTCTGCCAACCAGCAGCAGCAGGAGTAGTGCAGACACATACCTACCCCACCACTATGGCATGGAGTGATCGTGCTGAAACCAAGAAGAAAGCCTGGAAATTTCAGTCTCATAATAATACTGCAGCTAGCAACTCAAATGGAATTTAATCCGCAGTGACAACAGCACCATAACTGCCAAGCCAGCATGATCGGATCCCAACTCCACTACTCTTGGTATCTCCATCCACTCACCCAAATTACCTGAGACTGCTACAACATTAAAATGATAGAAGGAGAAACAGAATATTGTTCTACCTAAGGAAATACAACGCTTCACACAGTAGTTGCTACCGACGTCATATTACCACAGTGCTGCCAAATTGGATGGCGTACCTATAACACAGTCAGAGCAAGTGCATCGGCTTCATTAACCCAGCTCCTTCTCCACGTTTAGAGTACCATTAAATATTCAATTCTGATGGATTCTTCCCCAGCAGCAGCACCCACATCTTTCTTCTCTCACTGAAATTCCAGATGAAGCCAGACTAGGAGGAGATCATTTTTTCTTACAAGATCCCTACTTAAGAAGGCGCCTGCGCTAGAATTAGAAACCCGGAACAACCACACCCGGCATCCTTCCCTCCGTCACACATTTCTTTCCCACCAACTTTTTCCAGAAGCAGCATTAGCTATACATACATATCCACGATGACGAAATATACACAGATGGAAAATCTGCTCAAACAGGTGCAGAATGATTCCGTATTCTTTTCCTTGCTGCTCAGCTCTTCGTTCGCACAGAAAATGTTGGGCAACGCATAGTAACAACCTCTCACGCAGTCCCGCACACAACTTTTGCATTTTATACTTCACGCACCACCCACCTCACTCCTGACATTACTGCCAAAATTTGGAACAGGCAGTGCCCAACATGTGCCAGAGAAGAGCTCAAGTTCTTTCCACATCATTATTTAACTCGCAACCGAGTTAGTACAAGTAGCTAAGCGGGATACGTTTCCACACCGAAGACATACCCAAACCTCCCGTCCCAACCGGCACAATGAACAGAAAAACAGAACAACAGTAGCTTCTTAATATACATTACAAAAATAGCGCACACCCATACACGTGCAACTTCACCATTTTATGATGAGCATAAAAAATCTGAGCTAATAATAATGACTTAGGACCAACGCCAACAGCAGTCCTGTAGCTATTCATTCTGAACAGAAATATCACGTACGTATTCCTTATATTATTACTATTATTACAATTCTCATTCTCATTACTATGCAGGGGCACTCGCCAGATCATTCTCTAGTACCCTTCTTGTTCATCTTGACTGTCTAAAATGAAATACATGAGATGAGAATGACGGCCGTGGGCGACCTTAGCTATGATCCTATCAGCAAATAAGTTATTCACATAGCTCCATCCAACATGACCTATTATTTATCATGTGTGGTGGTACTCACACAAAAGTGCAAGAACGCAAATATACTACATGAACCTTTTCTCCTTCCACAATGGAACCCACAAGGCAAACTCGAAGGAAATAATAATGTTCATCCTTTTCGCAGACACGGTGTTGTTAGCGAAGCGTAGACAACGTACGCATACACATTTCCCCCTGCAACTTCCATCACATGACGAGAGAAAACAATGAAGATTTTTGACTTGCTATGATCCATTTTAGTATGATTATTGTTGTAGCAGCACGCGGCGGGTTGGACGCTTATACGTGCATACATCGGAATCATCCTTTTCCAACTCACATCGCCAAGGAGTACTCTACTTGCTCAGTTGTTGCAAAATCAATAATAATTCCTCCTCATGCTTCTTGCATTTCTTGTCATGCTTCATGCTCTGTTTTAACACATTACATTGCATCATCACCGTAATCGTCACCGCACTTTAATGCTGGGAAGCGCAGATACATACAGCATCAGAAACAAGAGCACAATCCTTCACGTAACAGTAACCAACAGAAGAGTTTATGAAGGAAACAACCTATTTCACTCTGCCACTTAGTATGAACTGATACCGAAACAAAACAACCACTGACAATGCCCTAAAATTCAGAAAACAACTTCATCTTCGAACTACTACTGGCTGTTCGCAATCAAACAACAACGTCTACAGATTCCATAGAACTCATTTCACTGCTCAGGCAATCCACTGAACAATCAACTGTAATAACCAATTACATAAATAAAATAATAATTCTACATCCCCTCAATCACATTTACTGCAAATCAGGTTCACAACCTTCGTCATACCAACCATGGTATAAATACACACACTTCCTTTCACGTGTTACATGGCTATATAAAAATGCTAAAGCTAATGTAACTACCGGGACATGTACCTCATTTCATGTTATCCAACAGTGCTTGCCTGATGAGATTCATATCATAATCATCATTATGATCATCGTTCACTCTTCTATACGCAAATAATCATTTTTCCCTTGAACATGTCGCCCTGCTTCGCAAGGGAAACTGCACGAATTGGACAATTTTGCATACAATTTAGCCAGATTGCAATCTATACTTTCCTGTCCCCAACAACTACTACACTTCCCGCTCCTCAACAGCATTTATCGAATGGTCGCCTAAAATTAACAGTTATTACACCAACATGCTCATATCAAACGAATCCCCTCATACGTTCAACTCATTACAAGCAAAACTTGATAAATCTAATGACCGGCTTTGCATGCTGAATTTGATAAATGACGACGAAGAGGCTCAGTCAGACTTCTCCGAAGAGCTTGGAAAAATATATCAGCCTACTCCGACCTTGAGTTACCACTGTCTTTGCCATGGAATTCACACAATTTTACGTAAGCTAATCATTCAACGCAGTGCACCAGCTCTTGAAGCATAATAATAATTGACATGAAAACAGACACGACGTGAATGATGCTAAAACTCAAATCGTAATTACTCCTCTTCATACTACCAGCAGCATCAGCGCAACAATAAATGCCTCAATAAGGCCCTAAAACTCATTTTTTTACCATAGGACGTACCTCGACGTGGCAGAGCCTTCCCCATCATCATGACCATGCTCGTTATTATTATTATTATAATCACTATCGCCTTCCTTATACAATGCATCATGCGTTCCAGTCCAAGCTTCCGCGGAATCATTACACTCCTTTTGAACCAGCACGTTATCCGTTCTCAACTCGGGACAAGTAGTACTACTACTGAGAGCAGCAGCGCCAGCATCACCTGACCATGAGGATGATTTCATATCGCACAAAAAATCCTTTTCCACAGAGATTCCACTATTACAGTCAAGGTCATTCATACCGTCTTTCCGAGATTTTACAGTGACACAATTCGATCCGTCAGCTTCTTGATTATTATAGTGGGACCAACAAGCTATTTCATCGTCCATTTTTACTCTTGTCAAACCCGAGTAATACGGGGACGATCTTTTCGGTCGAACATGATGATGATGATGATAATTAACTTCATTTCCACAGAGAGGTCTATAAGGACCTCCTCCAGGACGTCGATGATGGTGGTAATGGCTGTTTCTGGCAGAATTAATATCCGGTTGGACATGATTATGAGGAGGAGGAGGAGGAAAAGGTGGTGGAGGACGATGATGCTGCTGCTGCTGATTGTAATAATCAGCGGTATTACAGGTAGAATACTGCATAATTCCATTACTAGATCCATGATGATATGGTCGTGGCTTATATTTGCGCATCATTCCCATTCGAGATTCGCCATAATAATTGTAATAATTTTGATACATCGAAGATCGAGCTTTATTTCCTGCTCCTACAAACCATTTCCTCCTGCTGTTATTGCCGTTACTATTGTAATATCGTCCGTGACCACCACCACCGCCACCATGGTTACTAAAGACGCCTTGTTTCGCTCCAAATCGATTACCAGGGTTATTCGTTCTTCGAAACTGGCTGCCATTCTCACACGCTCCGCCACCACCATGATTCCCATACAACATGACAGCCTGCTGTCGCTGTCCAGAGAAAGGATCGAAAAACATCCTGTTCCCTTCTAGGCTCCTGTATGCTGATCCTGTATGACCATCCCCCTGATTTGCAAATGAAAACTGATGTGGAGGGTAAAGCGCGAAAGGAGCAGACCACTTGCTTCTCTCTTCAAAGGCGCCTGAGTTGAACCTTATATTATTTTGACACCATGTATTTTGTGCCATAGCACCGCCACCGCCAGTTTGATCCTTCGACGATGATGATAGCAGCGTCTTTTGAGGTTCAGACTGTCCAGCCCCTCCTCCTTTAAGAGATTCTTCAAGAATATGACTTTCGCTAGTTTTATCCTCATTTTCAGTTGAAGATTTGGTAGGGCTTGATGTTTTTTGCAATACTGAAGGCGGTGGCGGAGGTGGAGGAGGAGGGGGAGGTGGTAATGGTGGTGGAGGTACTGTTATTGGAGGAACAGTGTACTGATGTTTAAAAAACCACATTTCATCCATCATAAATGGTGAAACAGGTGGAAAATTTCCATGGAAATATTCATATTCCCTACACTGATTCCGTTCTCCTCCTTGTCCATCACCAGCAGACCCTCCTTGACCATCCGCCGCTTGCATGAATCCTCTTTCGCACAATTTAAATCACGCTGACCAATTAAATTAATATCCATGGCCACCCCCTCGACTTCGCTCACTCGTCCAGTCCCTTCATGATTACTATTACTGCTCTACGCACGGACGGACGGGACAACACAAATATTAGAACACTTGACACCCCAGATTTTCCTCTTGTATTTTGTTCCATATGGGCCATTGGGCACACTAAAGTTGCAAAAATCACTATTCCACGAGGATCCCGATTATCCCCACAAGAAGAAGAAGGGGACTTCCACTTCATGCTCCTGTCTTCATTGAGTAATAGCAATGCCAGTGATACATTTTGTATCCAAATTCCTCTATTGGCAATCCAACCACAGAGTAAATGTAAATGTCTCGACAAACGCACACTGCACAACAATGAATTTCACCGGAACGTTAAAAAATCAAGAATCAGGCTAATTGGCTCATGCAATGTAAACTTTTCCATATGGAACAATGGCCAAATTAATAATACTTGCTGCCATCATCGGCTTACCCATTGTTTTCCATTGCTCTACTACAGCTATTCAGTTAGTCAGAAGAGCGTTTCTCATACCAAACTTCAACAGCAAGAAACCAAGCGGCCAACCAGCAACAATACTACCACCATTATTACATTCCTTATTATTATGACCATCATAATATGCGTCAGAGCCATTACAAAATTTAATAACAATTTCATTGCAACAGTTACCATCAACCAACCTCAGTGGTACACTTCCCGCTTATTCAAACACACATCCAGACACTGCCGCAAGTGACAATAATAATGAAAAAGTTTCAGACGCTAGCAGAACACTTGAATTAGACCATTTTAGTTAGTTCAAAACTCACCGACCAAGGAGCCAACACATAGCTACTGGGTCACCCCCCTTACTTCGTCAATTATCAACAAAAATCAATAATAATAATAGCTGCTCTCAACACATTTTCTCCGTTGATTCATTCATGTTACATTCAGAACATTCTCCATTCAACTATACATTCCGTCCCACCACCGAACAGTATTGCATTTATGCGCACATGACACAATAACAACAGTGGGACGAGAAGGCATTGTAGCTTCATATTTGCATAATTATTCGCAAAGCATAACAATTCCTCTGAAATTCATTTTTGTGTCACCCACCACAACAAAAACAAAACCTGCCCAATTCCAATAGTAATGTAATCATAATAATGTCACGCAGTTAGTTACTACTCCTTTATCATGAATGGCAATGTGCTATGCTGTGCTCCGATTCTCCGTTGCGTACAATTTGCCCCCGCACACGGCAAAGAAATCATTTTACCCAGTGCCAGCTGCCAAATATCATCTCAGTGTTTAAAGCAGTATCAAAATTCCATGATAAGCGGCATCATCCACTCCTAAGATTGCCATCAATTATTATTACAAGTTCAGCGTAACTACTACTGCAAGATCCTGCTCAGACTACCAAGACTGATACCGATATCGGAGTTCCCTTATGCTTTGTATTATGATCATCATAATCGTCATTAATGTTCGCAAGAATGCATTCAGTTACATTTCTTCTGTTTCTTCTTCTTCTTCTTCTTCTTCTACCGAGCAAGTTGATTTTGCTCGTAGTCCAAAAGAGACGAAGAAGAGGCAAAGACGAGGAATTTTTTTCCATTGAAATCCTTTTCTGACCACGCCCAAAACAACGAGAAGGCAAAGTCGTAGTAGTTGGTAAACAGACTTTTTTCACATTCCCTCCTCAATGCAGTTATGGCTTGGACGGACGAAAAAGCAGAAAAGTAGACTGTAGTGGCGGTCTTCATCATCATCATCGTCATCATCATACTTACAGTGATAGTTAGCACCGTGTATTATGCGATCCTACTACTACTATACGCCTATACTCTTCTTTCCCCTCTTCTTCTTCTTACTCTCCTCTCTTCCAAGATACTCTTCAACCCTTTCAACATGCATCTCACGAACTTCTCTTTCAACTTTTTATCTTGTGACGACGAGCCTTTTTTTGCTTCTCCTTCTTCTTATACAACAACGGAGCAGGAGCATAAAAGCCGAATAATGGTAATACTACCACTATTACTGCAACTTAGAGAAGCAGAGGAGGACATAGTGACTGGTATAGAACAGCATACACGCACTACTAGCTTGGCACCGTCTTTCACACACCAGCACCAGACCAAGACCAAGTCCAAAAACTTCATCAAAGCAGCAACCAGCAGCAGCAGTCCTCTCCACATACATCAGGCAAGCAAAGGCAAGGCAATAAAAACCTGAGGGAAACTTCCCCTATCAACATCCATGCACTCGTCCAAAAAGTTTCCCATCGGGTCGAGTCAAGTCATGAGGGATGGTTGGAAGGGAACAAACTTTTACAACATCACTACTCACTGCTGCTTACATATCCAACATCTTCACTACTACTACTACTACGACTCACACTAGCTACTCCAGACGACGAAGTACAACTAACCATTGATTATATGCATATAGCAAACCTACCTAGTCACTACTACCAGCTACTATTACTACTGCTCAGCCGAGTACCTAACCAGACCACCACCACCGTCGTGTACAACAAACACACAGAAACCCAACCAAAGTTACCATCATTATCATCATAGTTAGCTAGCTATGTATCCACATGTCAAGCATTCATACCACGTCAGGAGGATGAGTGAGAAAGAGGATTTTCAACTCTGCAGTGATCATCATCATCATCATAGTACATGTGCATGCACTACGAGCCAGTCAGAGAAGACCATTTGGAAGTAACAACTTTACATTTAACCTAGCTCCATGGAGGAGCTGCATTATCATCATTGCCACTGCAATGACTGTACAAATACATTCCGTCCTACTCCTGCCACTCTTACAGCCATCTCGCACACAC
Organism: Bourletiella hortensis; assembly: GCA_034694225.1. Lineage (NCBI taxonomy): Eukaryota > Metazoa > Arthropoda > Collembola > Symphypleona > Bourletiellidae > Bourletiella > Bourletiella hortensis. The sequence goes on along the minus strand of JAQFYD010000716.1, from coordinate 3,920 downwards.
ACTCAACTCACCAATATAATATACAGGTAGACACGAGCTCTTCTGGCTCCCATACATGCATAGAAGAAACGTTTTCACAGCATCTCCCTAAATGTTCCACCAAACCTCCCAGTAGAAGTAGTACTAGTAGTACCAGAAGTAGTTAACTATAATCTCATACAACTACCTCCTCGTCTCAGTCAGCTTCAACAACAACTATCGTCTATACGCAGATGCCATTTCATGCTCATACTCTATTTTTGATTGAACAAGCAAGCAAGGGGTGTTATATATTCAGAAGAATGAGTCAGGTTTTAAGCCAGCAGCTTAATAGTAGTAGTCATGCACACCAACTCTTGCTACTATCACATTTGAACGCTCTGCTTGTTAGCAGTAGTAGAAGCCCCTAAGGAGTAATAGCTCATATATACACTATTTCCTTCTCTAATGCTACCTTCATCATCATCGTCATCATCATCATCACCATGTGTGCAACATGTCCAATCTATTTCTTGTACCCACATACACATTCATATAGCCATATACTCCACCCGGTCAAAGAAAATTTCTAGCTGCATCATCAGCTCACTGCCGTAGATAATAATGATGGTATAGTCCGAAGACTTGAACAGGCAGCAAAAGCCAAGCAGTCAGTCTTCCCTTCTTCACTGTAGTGCTCAACCGAAACACTGGTAGACCTCATCATCATCACTACTTACACCACCACCACCATCATCATCATTATATTACAGCCTAAAAATTCCACTCATCCATCCAGCCAGCACAGGAGTTTTTTTCTGTAGACAGAAAAAACTCGAGAACACATAACAACAACAACAACCAACCACCCTTCCCGCGCACATAAAACTCACAAGAACAAGTTCGGGAAAACGCCGAAATACTGAGCCTATTGGAAAGGACTGACTATCTTTGAAATCCTGCTATCATGATCATCATCCCTCAAGTAATTCTTGGACATATTATTCCATCAGTGAAAGAGTGATACACGGAACCTAAACCCATTCATCTACGTAGTCTAGCCAATAAAACGTTCTTCATGGCCTTTGCATTTATGACCATGAAACGTCCAGCAGTACTCCCGTACTCATTTCACACAATACATGAGTACAGACAGAGCTTTTCATCCTTCCATTTACTTGCAGTCATAGCAGCAGCAACACAGGTTTACTCTGCTCCGTCAGATGATGGGTACTGCAAAGCCAGCAACGAAGCAAGCTATCCGGACCCTGTCATATAACTACTGAAACATCATTCCTTCCCTCACAAATGTTTTCCAACTAACAAATAAAATTGACTTTATACCATCACTGACTGCTACTACTACTATTACTGCTACTGCCATATAATGCACAACAAAAAGGAGTAAGGTGTATTCACGAGCAGTAGTAGACGAAATAATAGTAGTGGCAGCAGTAGTAAAACAGGGGGAGACAGAATACCAGCAATAATAATAACACTGCGAAGAGGATACTGGGATATCCATATGTTCCTTCGTTTGTCCGTCTATCCATCCATCCCTCAGCCTTTGTCCTCATATATTTTTCTTTCCAACCATCCAACAACTTTGTCTAAATAAAGCTTCATTCACTCTCCATAATGCATTACCCTTGTATTAATGCCTTTTGTCCAGAAATCCGAATAGGAAACGAGGGACAGGGACATTATAATACGTAGTGGCAAATGATGATGATGATGGTTTTCAAATTCCCAAAAGAAAGAAAACTTGTCCATATTATTATTATTATTCTCTATCTTCAGTATTCCCTTCCCGCTCTTTCAGGGCTCAGGGCTCTAACCATCGTCCACTTTTAACTTGAACAACAATAACAAGAAGAGAGAAACAATACGGTAGAGCTTTTCTCAAAACAAGAATAATAATAATTTCTCCCTCCCTGCTGGACTATCCCTCTCTTCATGTGTCCTTTCCATAGAAAAAGGGATGAGCTCCTTCTTGGCTCACTGTGCTTTTCAAGGAAAAAAGAAAACTTGCAGGGCTCTGAGTCAGTCAGCAAGCAGCACCCTCCCTCTCTCTCCTCTCCGGCCATTAAATTCCTCTACAATTCATTCCTCTCCAATACCCATATATATACACAGTACAGGAACACCGTTCAGCTTCATAATTTCCAGAAAAGTTACAACTACTAGCTAGCACAGGAAGGACACACAAAGTTTCTCTAACAAGAGCATTAAGAGCTCTAACATGAACAACAACAACTATCCAAATGACCATCCTCCTCCTGGCGATTAGCCACCAGCCAGCATGCTCTCGTCCCTCTCTCTCTCTCTCTCTCTCACCCATCTTGAACAAGTTAACCAAAAGATCGTAAATTAAAGGAAATGGCAAAGTTGGAAAAATACTTTTTTCTCATGGTATATACATCATAGGTGCTACCAATAGTAGATACATATGGGAACATCCCATTCACATGGAAACGTTCTCAGAGCATGGAGGAGAAGACGGAAGCCCCAAAAAACATCAACTTACTAGCTACTCCAGGACTAACCTTCCCTTCTCCTCCAAGTCTAAAAGTAGCCAAATTTGTAGAAAATATGTACCATTCATACATGGCAACGTCCTCTGAAAACATTCCCGCTTCTCCTGCAAGATACTGCAGTAGTAGTAATGCTGAGCAATAATAACTTTGTTGCTGATATCCTCATAAAAACTACACGTTGGCCGTCATAATATAATTTTTATGGCTTCCATAACGACAAAGTTGGTGGGCAAATAATGCCTCATCAATGTTCTACGCCCTCTAGACACCCTAGCTTTCTGATGCTTCTACATACTTTAATAATACGGAAATGTAAAACATTTATAGGAGCAAAATGCTCTGCTTCATCAGTAAGTAGCTGCTGAGGCAATCATCAGCCGGGGGAAGGTTATCATTTTTATAAACTACCGATGATGACGACCAAGAAGAAACGGTTAACTGACCTCGTCCGAGTTTCTCACGCTACTCTTTTGTAATTAAACCAAAAACGGAGAGACCCTCGGGGTAAAAGGATGTAACACTCGGTCAGCAACGTGTCTCTCTCTTTCTTTCTTTCCCGCTGTAATAATAATGAAGACAAGCCGTTGTGTAGTGAACCAGATCTCATATCATTTCACAAAGGGATCCCCTCTGTTCCTTCGTCTTCTTCTTCTTCTCCTTCAACGTCGTCACAACAATAAGCATCCCAATCCCAACGTCGGCTAGCCTGTTGACGTGGATTTATTCCAACCATTTATTTTCTCCCTACGTCTTACAAAAGGTCTAGAGATCCTTCAGAAATTTCCCTTCATACACCCCTCTGTTTTTCTCAAAACGTTTCCCTCCACATCAGGTAGTAGTGTTACTGCTTGTATGTTAATTTCCAATTAAACCAAGATTACTATTAGAACTGGAACAGCATTCTTCCTTCCATCCACGGCGCAGTAGTAGTACTAGCTATGGTAAACTTGTAAGGTTCTAGCAAAAACATGTGAACAAAGAAGCCTCATCCCTTGTTGCTCCCACGAACTCACAAACATAACAGAATTACAAGTCGATATTATTAAAAAAGAGCCAGAGGAGAAGGAAGCCATTATTCTTGACATAGGAGGCACGTGGAAGCAATTCCTACTGAATCAATTATCATCATACAACGAAGGCTCAACTTCCTCTGACACAGTTATTCCTTCTTTGTACTTCTTCTTCTTCTGTTTCGGTCGGAAACATCCAGTCATTCTGAAGACTTGAGCAAAAATCACAACATTTTATTTTTATTAACAAACCCTCGAGCTCATCAGCATACCATTGTTAGGATTTTTATTATGATTGCGCCATTTCACAACAGTAGTACTTCCTCAAGCTCGCAGCTAGTAGCTACTCAAAGTGCCGGATGTGAAGGACATTATTTCACATCATAAGAGAGACCGGGATCCTGGAATTATTCTC
>JAQFYD010000715.1:0-15894 GCA_034694225.1 Bourletiella hortensis | reverse complement strand
AAGAAAGACAGAAGAGCAGAAGAGTTTGGGAGGAAGAGAAAGACATGGTAAAAGTTGTGACAGAATAAAGCATTATTGTAATAAAACATGGCTGAGTGTCTGGGAAGATAGTATGTGTGGGAAAGTCGACTTTCCTCCTCCTTCTCCTCCTCCGCGCTTTCTCTTTGTCCTTCTGTCCGGAATTCATTGAGAAAGTGGAGAAAAATGTAAGTGTATCCATCATGATTTTCTACGGTCTACTGCACTCAGTCAGAGTTCTTGCCACGAGCGTGTCTGTTATGTATGTGAAAGTACGCGTGTCAGTATTGAGTTGGTACGGCCGAGCATGAAGAAAAACGTGAAAATTCGTATAGAGGCGGGTTTCGGAATGAAGGCATTACACGGAGATGTATGTAGATTCATCCTCAGGCTGATATATTTCCTTCAATGGAAGAACAAAAGGAAGAGAAAGTGAGAGAAAGCAAGCCTGAATGTACGTGAATGGATTTCCTGATTCTGTTGTAATTCGCGCAAATGACGCTGCATTCTGTAATCTCATTCGGGGTTATGGAAATTAAGGAGAATTTTAGTGCAAAAGTGTGTCCTTTCTTCTCATTAGAAGCGACATATGGTTGTATGCACACAGGTGACAGGGGTACGTGTCAGTGCTAATGACATATTCGACTAGTTATATTTCGGGACTGCTAACAACAAACCATTTCTCATGCTCCGAAGAAGACGGGAGATAGATAAAATAAACAGTTCAAATACAAAGGACAGAGTGCATATAGTTATGTGGAAAAATTAGATGATAGCATTTCATTCGTGCCATGTCTGCGAAACACAGGGCGAGAAAGGGAAGGACTAGACTTGAATTGTAACGAGACTGTAGTCGTGTAACAGTAATGTTCCAAAACGAACTGTGATGTGATTCTCTGATATCCTGTTTGAGTGCGAGACGGTATGCCTTTTGTGTATGCTTATGGTCGTCTCCAGCTCTTCTTTATTATTGTGGCAGAATGGAGACCTTCTAGTTAGTTTATAGAGCGATGGGGATAGGCTAGGCTAATGGAATTCATGGGATGGAAACAGGTGTAAATTATTCAACGCCGTTCCAGTTAAAGGCCACCATATTTGTCAGCTTTTTAATTTAGCCAAAACGCCGGCTGGTCTCCATTAAATATTGCATGAGCTAAGGCTCTTTACCTTAGTCTACTTTGTTTCTAGCTGAGTCGCTCCAGTAATTAATTATTTATCCACGGCGAATTCCTCAAATTCATCAGCATTCAGTTGTTCTGAGCATCATTATCACGGACCGTGAGATTAGGAGTAGTTGGAGCACGTACATATGCATGTAGGGCGTATAGGAAACAACTCTGTGCCATCGACTAATGACATGCTTAGCATTTCTATCAGCCACGGCTTTACGGCAGAGAGCGCTTGGAAATTATTCCAACTCGTCCGCTTTGTCCCCACGGTGAGATTTAAGGAAGAAGGCTTTAGAGGAGACTCGGAAGAAAGTAATTATTATGGGGAGTTTAAAATTTAAACTATCACAAAAGGGAAACTTATCGGACTGAACAGGGAAGAACCCTCTGTTTGTGGACACAATAAAAGCTTAATTTAATGGTTGGAAAATAATCGATCCTAGTAGGAGCCAAGCCCTTATTCTCTTCGGAATAAACTTAATGAAATTCACTTAAATGCTTTTCAATCTCCGGTCTCCAAGGTATCTCACGATCGTGTTAGGAACAACGTAGTAGGGAAGTCCGTTCTCTTTATTCACGTCCCCTTTCCATGTGTTTTTTTATCTTTAGTGTTCAAAATAATCCAAATTAGATTTTAGAGACGGAGAATAAGGAAAGAAGAGACAATTGTGCCTTCTCTATTGCACGCATTGTCTCCTCATCTTTCCGTTCTGCGGATACATACTCTCAAGGCTGATTCGTCCGTATTTCATTTCATGTTAGAAGGACACGCTTTATATGTAATGTAAGGAAGAGTAGTAGAGAAAGTTTGAAAGATCCTTAGAGAATTTGTCTGCCTTTAAATGAAGCCGAGTTGAATGCAAGTGTATGTTTCTCAGGATAGTTTTCGCCCGGAACCGAACTCAGTTGAAATGAATGGTAATCTTATACACGTGGATTGGATTGGATTACATGCCGATTTCCAGCAGACGTTCATTGAGGCATGAAAACTTAAGCTCTCAGCCTGTCACACTTGTCATAGCCCTTTGAGGTGGTTGTCAGTATAGTGGAGTTGTTGTTTAGCATTGTCCTTGCCTGTTCACGTGGAGAAAATGTGCTAGCTCTATGAATTTATCGTGCATTTTAGTTCAGGGAGGAACGGCAAGGTAGTTAATCATTCTACTGTAGCACATAGTGACGGACTGAGAATTGTGATGCTAGGAATGGATTTTTACAGCCGTGGGTGCAAACTTTCTGCAAGTGAAACATTTTGCATGAGGTGGAAGGATGGTTAGGAAGACGGAGTTGTTGAATACGGGATGAGAGAAAGAAGATGAAAGAATTTGTAGAGCATGAAGGGGAGGGAGAAAATGAAAGTTAAATTTATTCCTGCAAAGAGATGGCTCCTTATAGAAGAGATGTAGTAATTTGCACCTTTTTTCTACGCTCTAATGACTTGGTTCATTAGGTTTAGTAGTTTCGCCAGAACTGTGTGATGTGCCTTTGGAGATTAGACCTTTTCCCATTTAACTCCTCCTCTCACTTATATCACATTCTTCCCTTCTTCTTCTTCTTCTTCCTCGTCCGAGCTGAGTTGGATGAAAATTTTATTTTCTTTGGGTCTTTCTTCTTCTTCTCGGCTACTATTCCCCTCTGCTCTTCTTCTCTTGTACAAAAAACCAACTGAGGCAGAGTGTGCAGACTGGGAAGAGTCGTAAATAAAGATGAGAATCGGTAGGGAAATTAACTCAACATGTTGAATAGGCAAAAGGGGCTACTTATTATTTCCTTATTTCTCTCCACTAAAATCCCGTAGCTGCAGTTGGTTTCAATTCAGTCATCTTCATGATCCTCATTCTGCATGGAGCCATGTAAGCCTAGTGATATGGGAAAATACGGCTAAGATCCACGTGGTTGGGATTGTAACAATTATGAAATCGAAATCGAAATACGAAAATTTCCCCCTCTAAAATCTAATTTCAGAGAAGTGAATGAACTGCGCTGCTCATTTATAATAAGAAAAATGTTGACGTTGAAATGGCTAAAAGATGAAATGATGATGAAATGAGTTGGACCATTTAACTTGATTTTCTCGGCTGGTAGTGATATTACAGTTCGCTATGAACAGAGGAGTGGAGGAGACAGGCACGTCCTGAAGCTCCATGCCCTCACGTTGTTTTCTGCTTCATCAAAGTCATCCCCAAACTTTTCTTCCCGGTTCATGTTCCTCCACCAGAACAGACGGCTACTCTTCTGGCATAGGAAGAATTTCAAAGTTTGCCACATAGTTTCTCCCGCATATTTGGCTAAAAGAGCTCTATAAACATACGTGTGGTGGTGGTAGTAGCTATTTGTTAAAACCCGCAGGATTCCATGTTGTTTTCAGCCCGACAGTTTTCTGTCTTCTCTATTATGCTCCCGTTTGAATCGTTAACTAAAAGGACACCCTTTGTTGATTTCAGGGAATCGTGTGGCCCTTCATCCTTCTACGGTGTTAAAACCATATGTCTGGTTGAAGGCGAAGACAGGCTTGCAGCACTTACAGCAGAAGCGGTCTCTGTACCACTTCCCTGAGGTAAATTTTCTTTTTTTGTGTCAAAATTTTGCCAACATGGAATCGTTTAAATGAGCGTGCTGTGTCAATATTTTATCTGGGGAAGAGAATAGAGGATTAATGGAGGGAGCTTAAGGAATGTATATAGGATGCATAGTATAGGGCTGCTGGTGGGACTTTAAATATAAAGTTTCATTAGTGAAGTGACAAGATGAAATAATTCCAATGTTTCAGCACCGTGACAAGTTTAGAGGAGCGGAAAGGCGAGAGGAAAGATATGGTTTTCTCTGCGTATGTCGGTGGAGAGTATATGAGAAGGAGAGAGAGAGAGAAATCCCAGGCGGGATTCATTGCAATAAACTTTGTTATTTTCTCCAAGTTGAAAAGAGTATTTGAGAGTTGTTTCCACTGAGAGTAGTAATAGCAGTCGTTGTAGTCCCTCTAAATGTACTTAAGGCGATTTCAGGAATTGCTCATGTACAGGAAATTTTTCCCCACTTCAGTCCCGTTTCACTGAAGAAAAAGAATGCTTTCAGGCCCATTAGTTTACTTAAGTCCCACTAGTCTATAGGTGCTCCTCTTCTACCACATTGCTACTTCAACTTGTAGTGTTCACCAGTCAACCAAAGAGATTCCTTTCTCTTACCCAGTCTGCGTGAACTAGCAGTCAGGCTAATCTCTTTTAGAGAGCTGGCGTAGACCAAGCAGGAGCAGTACAGCAGCTTAAGAGTAACTACAGTCATTAACGTTCCAGCCAACTGCATGCTCCAAGTCTCTTCTTTTCCGCATCTTTCTCCTTCTTACAAATATATATACGTACAAGTATTTTATTTCCGCTAGTACAAGAGTTCCTGCTGAACTTATTTCAGTTATTTGATGTATAAATATTGCAAACGGAAGGACTACGTGGGAAGGCGTCATTTATGAAAGCTTAATTCATGTAGCCATATGTTCACGTTGTCGGCATATGACTGTTATTTTAAGTGTGTAAGGTTGTTAAACCCTTAATGTTCTGTTCAAGTGTGTAGCTGTTTTACCACAATGTGGTAAAAGGTGTAGAAACGGTGTAAAATGTGGAGCTCGTAGTCAGCTACGGAAAGGTTCGTTGGCAGGTTGGCCAAAGGATTCGGAGCAAGGGCTCAAAGGCTTGCAAGGAGCAATAGGTTTTATTCACAGGAATTGATATAACCAAGGAGGTTGGGCGCAGGTAGGTGTCATCACAGAGCATAAGACAAGGCGTCTTATCAGCAGTGACGGATTCAAGGGAATGAATTAAGCTATAGTAGGACACAGGTAGGAACAGGAAAGATAGATTTTCTGACATAATTGTTAGTTAAACTATAAACAACTAAGATAACATTAGAGCCATAGCAGCAGGCTCTAACAAACGGGCTTGATCTAACCTCTTGATGTACATGGATATTCTTCCATAGTCATAATATGGAATGAGGATTAACAGTCTGTAAGTAACCCAGGCATTCACTCTTTCCCACTTCATAGACGACGCTGAGCTAATCGAATCGCCAGTTGAATTTATCTTTAATCCTTTCAAATTCTTACTGTAATATATCTCGACGTCATAAATTGAGGGAATTAATTTCTCGAGGCTATTGGGTCACTGCTACCTCCCCATCTTTTCCTGCTCTGGCAGTGTCCTACTTTTTTTCCGCCAGCGGAATGAAAAAGTTTCAACTTTCGTTGGTTCTAGTATGTAGAATAACAATGGCACAATGCTGCTATTTATATGCAGTAGGGGAAACAAGGAAGGAAGCAGCTTTGTGGCTTCTGTAGTAGCTACAGGACAAAAAAACTTGGTGCGGACTGCAAAAGGAATCCTGCGGACCAGTAGAATATAGTAGTATCAGGAGAAGAGACAAGGAGAGAATAGAGGTGATAAAATCTGCTTTTTAAATTGCAAAGGCACGTTTTTATCGTATCATTACTCAGAGGGTGCCATGGAGTGACCAGGGAGAATGGATTCGGACATTATGGGCCAATATGTATGCAGATTCCAGTGGTGAAAGGGAGTTGAAAGCAGAAATGGAGTAGAAGAGAAAAGGAGAGAAAGCTTAAGTGGGATCATTGCTTTGGAATAAGAAGCAGAAGCGGGAGTGGTTGAGTGGAGAAATTGTAGATACATTTAAGTTGACTGTGGTAGTGCTGCCGGTGATGTAAGTTTAGGGACAAGGCTAGAGAGAGGACGTGGCTATTGGCACTTTAATGGCAGACAGTGAAGGATAGAGAAGGAAGGAAATCCTGGATGGTTGCTTGGTGGCTCCCACAGAAAGTAATTTACCTACACAGTTGGTTCTCTCAACAAACTGGAAATGAAGGTTGTTAGTTTAAGTTGACGACGACTGTTATTTCTTTAACTGCTACTACTTACAATGTAGCTATGCTTGTAAATCCTCTGTTAGTGCACCATTTTCTCTTCCCCTTCCTTTCACAGACCTTTCACTCACGACGGTATAGCCGTCGCAGCAACAGCATGAAATGACACAGGTGTGCTTTGCTCTGATTTTCTTTTTCCCTGCCATTAGGCTACAGCTTAGTTTCTATTTTGCTGGCAGCTAGAGAAAGAAAAGACCTGTGCCATCTCACCTGCTTCTTTAACCTACTTCCCTGTCTATCCCTATATCCTGATTTACGTTGTGATGGCAAGAGTTTGAGAGGAAAATCTACCATGGAGACCTTCTAATTTTCTTTCACGTGAATCCCATTAGTTAGGTTAGACAACGTAATGAAGCTACTAGAAAATTCCGTCTTTGTTTGTTTTGTGACCTGCCGTGGTACTAGATAAATGTAGATGTAATTCGGAGTTCAACAAGTATGTAGATAGACCATTTGGAAATGGAAATAGTAATTGATTCTGTAGTACCTGCCCACGTGGGGGATGTAAGCTATTTGTCCAATTTGGCCGTTTGAAATTGCTTCTGAGATACCCACACGGACAGAAAACGAAGAGAGTCATTTCGTTATGAAAATGTTGGAAGGTGATTCAGCTAATGCTTTGATGGCTTCCTCCCCCCTAATTCGGCAATATGTTTGTGGTGTGTAATAAAGTATGAGGGGAAGAGAGGAAGGAGGAGTAGGAAGAGGCATGGTGTGATGGGAAGGTGCTAGAGTGGAAGAAGTGGGCAAAAGTATGAACCTTTTTAGTTTATTTATGCAGACATTCTGGGGATGAGAGTAAGTACAGAGCAGTGATGTGAAAAATAAGGACATAAAGAGCTGGCTATAGGTTAGCTATGGGGAAGAAAATGTGTTCTGCTGTACTGGTGTGGTTGGAATAGTGGGAAGCTTTTGTCATTCTTTGAGCTAAGGGCATATGTGCACCCAAGGGACCTGTAGGCCGGAGTTTAGGAGGACGTCGGGATGCCAGCTTAAATGTAGAAATCAATTTTTATTCTGCTTTCCCCTCGTCCTCTCAACATTACGTAAGCAGCAGCCTCTCTTTTTTCCGACGGCTGTTTTAGTGGGGATGAGCACTTACCTGCAATTTATAGAAAGCTTCCATAATATATTATATTCCCTCTTTTATTCCACTTCTATAAATGCCAATAATTCCTACCTGTCAGAATTTTTTAGGCTAGTTCTCCAAAAGCAGAACGTATAGTCACGAGTTGCAGACTGAAAAGGCGAAAAGCTCTTAGATTGCTAAAGCCAGTTAGTTTCAACTCAGAATTGTATTCGGGGCAGCGATCACAAACAGTCTTACAATAGTCAGTAGCCTATTGTTGTGCATTTCAGTTCCGACTAGAAGAATTTCCATGCGTTTTTTGCTGCTGGTTCCTTCGGCGCTGTCAGTTCTTTGGCTTATGAAATAATCATTAGGAAATTGATGATTTTAGACTTCGGTGCATTTTTCTGTGAAGTCCTTGGATGTTTTTTCTGTAGCAGTAAGTATCGTCATGCTGTTCTGAATTTTCGCTCTGACGTTGTGGAGAAAGTGGAGACACGTTTCTCAGATCAGATAGCGAATGAAATTGTATCAATAGACAGTACATGAGTTAAACTCTACGGATACCTGAACAACTAGTTTACACGTCTGCTTTGTAGACCTTTTTATGAAGCTTGCGACAGGGTAGTTAGCCTCGGTGTCAATGCTGTAGGGAAAACTAGAACTTGGGAAGGGATGGGTGGAAACGTGATTCAGTAGAGCAGAAAAGCTTGCTGGTGCTCAGAAGGAGAAATAATGATGAAGATGAGTATAATAGCGTTTATAATCCATTATCATGACAGTCCTACTTATATCCTTCTTATCTTATATCAGGCAGTGAAGGAGGGGCTATGTTAGTCTAGGCAAAGAAGTAGACCTCATTTAACATTGAAATAAGAAGAAAGGAAAGCAGTTGCCAAAAAGAGAGAAAAGACAACAGAAAGTCATCGTTAAGGGGCTATAAGGAGCTACCAGGAGAGATGCATGAGTAATGGGAAGTGAAACAGACTGAGATGGAAATAAGACTGCGGCTACTGCTGCTCCTGCTGCAACTTCTTTTTGGCCGTCAGGGATTCAGGCAACGTGGGGAAGATGCAAACAGGACGAAGGAAAATATTTTCTAGGAGAAAACTGCATGTGATATTTACATATGAAGAGAACTTTTTTTCGTCTGAGGCGAGAGCGAAACAGTTGGAAATGGGAACCAGTTTGAGAAAAATTGAAAAACGATGGAATCAATAAATTGGAGAAGAGCTGTAAGGGTACATTTACATACATGCAGTTTGTTAGGAAATGCTGCTGTTAGACCAGAGTTGCATGGAGCAGCGGTCGACTCAGCGTTTGTAACACGGGCTACCAAGACTCAAATTCTTTTCGTGGAATTTTGTGCGGAACTGTTTTGCATGAATTCTATATTGACTGCTGAGTAAACGAATGTTAGCATGAGGCTCGTTCGGACATAAACGAGTGAACGTGTAGTAATCGTATGTTGTAAGCATTTGTTTGCACATGAGTTATTCCTGCTGAACGCTTCAGTCGTACTGGCGATGGTGGAATAGTGAGGAAACTTAATATCTTTCAGAACGCATACTTGAAGCAGTTACACAGGCATCATCATAGGCCCTCTTAGTCATGCTTCTTTGACCCTCATACACTTTTCATGCGTATCTAATTTTTTGAACCACATTTCGCAAGTTTGAACGCGAGAAACCCCTGACTCAGCTGCGAAAGTTTTTTCCTTATATTTCGGCTTACAAACAAGGAATTTGAGTTTGTGGATTTTTGAGGTTGAAGAACATGAGGTGACAATAGCTTTTTTCTGTGACAACCAGGCTCTGAATGCGCGTGCAGTAATATGGGTTTACGTAGAACGTTTGAGGCGCGGGACACATGATATTAATTGATGCACCCAGTAATAATGGGTGGTCGTGGTCGTGTAAGTGTGCGTTGGAGGAACTATAGGGATGATGATAATGATGACTCATTGCGACGCGATACATTTATTTGGATTGATTGAGAAACTTTACTGTCAGTGGCACGGGACCATTTGTTACCTTTTTTCTGGGGCATAGCTGTATAGAAAGGCCTGCTTGAGTTTGTGTTATGGAGTGTCGGAGATTAAAGGCCGAACATTTGCACTCCTTTTTTCGCCTGTCAAGGAATCTATCTATCGTACATTCGCTGGCGGCTATAATCATTCCAATAAGGGAAAAGCTTCGTTCACTTGGCCTTTTTCCCTATACATTAAATTCAGGCGGATCTTGAATTTGTACTCTTTTATTGAATTATTCGAGCAAAAAGGCTTTTGGCGTATATAACAAACATTAAATCGATAACGGGTCATGTAATGAAGCCATGTATGATGCTATATATAGCAAGTAAACCTGGTTTTTGCTTAGCAGTCCATGTGATTCAATGAAATAAATTTCCTTTTCAAAGCTAAATTTACCCCTGTTCTCGTAAACCAGTTGCAGTATTACGAAAAGGAATTTATGATGGTTCTGTGCTTAGTTCCTCATGCTCCAATAGATCTATGATCCAGTCATGTGATTTGTCAGATGAGTAGTCAGTATAATATGAACTATCGTAGAAGATTCATTAACTTAGAAAAGTGACCCAGCTGGCTATAAGGTATGGAGCGTTTACGTGAAAGGTGTTATAAATGAAATAATCAACTCTATCGTGCTGGATACGTATATCTATACTATAACATTGATGAATGTGGCATTGGAAAGAGTGGCTTATTTATAGTAACTTAAGCTGATAACTGAAGCTATGGCAGTATAAAAGAAGGATATGATGTCATTCAAATCGGTTTTGAAAAGGAACATACTGAAAGTCTTTAATGAATGAAGAAACCTATTAAAGTTTCAGGCATATGCTTCGCATATCTTGGTGCGCCATAGGAGTATGAAATTCTATGGAGGAGAAATCAGAGAGGTCTTATTTAACTTTTAGCCGACTTATTCTCTTATTCTCTGTCTCTCTTGCTAGTATCTTTTTTCCAGCTTCTTCTTCTTCTTCGTCGTCGTCTTTCTGGGTTTCGTTCCACTTTTGCCCCCTTTCATCCTGTTGCAGATAACTTACTCTGGCTCCCTGTATGCGCCCCTCTTGCTCCTGCTTCTTTTAGTTTTCTCATAATACAAAATCCTGTAGAGTTACTAGACGCTACACTAACCACGAATATATATATCGGCTTTACTGGTTCCGCCAGCCAGTCAGCCAGCTGTGCAAGGCTAGATCGAGCTGCAGAGGGGAAAGAGTGTGTAGCACCGGTGGCAGGCGGTATACCGGCATTACTTGTACGCTGCTGCGTTCTTCTTCCTCTTCTTCTTCTTCTTCTTCTTCTCGCTTCTTCCTTCGTTCTCCACTTTTCTCTCCGCATTCATTCCAAGACCTTGTCAGTCCACTTTAGACTTTCTCTGAGTAAAGTCAACTGTGGGAAAATCCCATATGAAGCCTCTGTCGTCATTGGAGACTGAGAGAATCCATTCATTGTCTCTCTCATACTTTCGTGTTAGCTCGGCCATATCTTTTACTCAGTCCAAGAATTGTGTCAGTTGGAACAGAGGGAGTGGAAAATCCAATGCGGGTGCAATTCAAGTGATAAGCTGGAGCTTAACAGTGTCTTTGTGGTTCCTTCTTTCTTTCTGGTTCCCATTATTATGGACAAAAGTCTCATGGCGACCATTTCAACTGGGATGTGGCAGAGATAGAAGAAGCCAATACTAGAGAGAAGGGCAACGTTGACTTAAAGTTAGTGATCTGTGCTCCTTCCCTTGTGTCACATTGCGTTTGGAATCTTTCTGAGGTGGTTGCTTAAGGGAAGACGTATTGTCATAAGGTAATATTTAACATAATAACCAAGTCTGTCATTGTCTTTGTTTGACAGACTGCGTCCCAGGGTTGTAATTTAGATGGGCAAAGATGGGGGCAGTTTTGGGGGCGTGCATTCAACTGTTTGTGTTTGGAGACGACATGATGGGCAGTGAGTGGGGGCAAACTGCTGTGACATGAGGACATATTATCCGACCAACTGACTTGAATACTGGGAAGCAGGCCAGTGTTGGATATGAATGAGAGGAAAAGAGAATGAAAGTATGCACGCAACAGCAGAAAAGGATGAAATAGGTCTCTCTTCTTTGGTATCCAGACTAAGGCTTCTACGAGGCAGAAGTGAGAGAGAGAAAGCAATTCAATAAAGAGAAACTTTTTGGTATTCAAATCTTGATTTGCATCCTGGAGAGTCAAGAGTAAAATCTCATGTGTGCTTCATGTTTTTCCGTCTCGGGAGTCTTCTAAATAAAAATGACGACCGGTATCTCGAAACGGTGGCACATACGTTAGCTTTTTTTTTTTTTTCCACCCTTTACTTTCTTTTCTCTATCTTCCTCCTGCTTGCTTCTACGTAAATCCTTCATTGCCATCTTTTGTTCTATCCTCTCTCTCTTTGTATTTCCTCCGACTGGTTTTCGGTTTTCGTGACTCTATAATGAAAACCTGGGCCTGGCCCAGATTCATAAGTTTCCAAAATATTAGAAACATGATTACGTACATCATCTCTAAACAATTTTAATGGTGAGGAAAGAGGCGAAATACGTTGTAAGAATTGACTTTTAGTAAATTAAATTCAGAACCGATAATTTCAGCCTGGCTGACCCTGTTAGATTCGAAATTTTTGCAAAATATTCGTATTCATAGAATATATTTGTTATAGGTAGTTCTTTGAATTTCATATTGCGTAACAAGGCATGATAAGTATTGGACGTCGAGAGACAGGAAGAAAGTGGAGACAATGCAGAGGTATCACAGAACCTGTCAGAACTCTTGGTCAAACTTTGTTACATTTTTCACGAGGACCGGAGTTCTGTTCCTTTGTACTCTGTCAGAGGCAGCACCCTGCGAGCACTTTGGCTTGTAACGTCGGAACGACAATAGAAAAAGTTTGAAGGAAACAAAATGTTTCGTGCCTCCAAGCATAACAGGACCATCTCGAGTTTGAAAAACTTCTTGTATCTTTTATAATCGGATGATGTTACAGCCGTTGATGTTCCTTGAATCATCCACGGACAGAGAAAGACTTGTTTGTTTTACCCTGACTTCCACTGCTCAGGAATGTAATCCCCTTGTCATTATTCATCGCAGTTTTCCTTTGTGCCAAGGAGTGCTTTTATGCAGTGCTTATTTTGTTTTGATCCGCTGTTCTAGCTGCGATCTTAAGGGCTGTCTTGAACTCCAGCTGATATGGGAAACGCATCCATGAAAACGTGGATAAAAAGAGTTAGAGCCTGAATCGCATTTATTCAGCTACTTGTTCGTAAGTGCGTGTGTCGTAATGATGGCGGACAGAGGACAAAGACTCGAACACTCGAAGAGTGTGGAACTCAAAGTTGGTGAATTGGTGTGGGAATAGGATTTATTTTTTCGCTGAGTCGCTCACACAGTTACCAATGAAGCCATGTAAAGGGCAGGAATGAGAGTAATCCTAAATGAGCGGGAGAAACCCGGTCTGGAGGAAAGTATGGAGTCAAAGTGAAAGTCAATTAGGGGAAATTCGGAGTGGGAGGAAGAACTCATCAAAGGTTTAAGCAGATCTCTCAATCTTTGCTTGATTTGTCTAGAGTCTCACCTAGAATTTCATTCCGTGGACCGCGCTGGCTCGCTTCGGTACTTAGGTTTTCTTCTTCTTCTTCTACGCCTACGTGAATATCCTGGTGGCCTCGGGGTTGTGCCTACTTTAAATTTATTCCGCTTGACAAATGCAACATAATTTTCGAGTGAGCGTCCTTCTTACAAAACCAGGTTACCACACTGGTGCCCCTCTCTCCTGCTTCTGCTTGTGTGTCTTCATTCCATTCTGAATGTAATCGTCTGTGGCTTTGTAGAGAAGCGACTCTCTCTGTTCCTTCATCACTGAAGCGTAAATATAAATAGAGCAGGTATTATAAAAGCAGGGCAAAGCGGACGATTCACTTTGGAGTTCTCCGGTGTTTCATATGCAGAGGCAAATGTCTCACGAGGATATGGATGGGATGAGATAACAGCAGCTTGCTACTGCTGTCTGTTATTTTTACCATTTCCAGGCAGCCGTTGATTACATTATTGGAGGGGGCCAGAT
The DNA here is from genome assembly GCA_034694225.1 of Bourletiella hortensis. NCBI lineage: Eukaryota > Metazoa > Arthropoda > Collembola > Symphypleona > Bourletiellidae > Bourletiella > Bourletiella hortensis. Next base: position 2,617 of record JAQFYD010000715.1, on the reverse strand, counting down.
TTAATTTGCAGTGTGTGATTAATGTGGGATGCTTTGCTCCGAACTCTCATATTTCTAGTTCTGGAGGAGGTGCTTATTTGTGGTTAAGAGTTTAATGTTGTGATTAAATTGATCCGCTCTCACGTGTCACGGATTTGTATTTATTGGTGTTTGTTTTGTTGTGAAATTTAAGTGATTGTGAGTTCTAGGAGCACCCCAACCTTTGGGCAAGTGAATGCTTGGCATCGGTACATGTTGTGCTCCACACTAACGATCCGTTCTGGTGTCCCCGCAAAACGTATTGAATTAAGAAATGAATGGGTTTGAGTTGCAAACATCATTAAGTATCCGAATTTTTCCATCACGGTGGTCTTCTGGGTACTCGGCTGCACTCTTCAGCACTAGCGTCATGACAAGTTCATGCACATGCTTCAAAGGGAATACGTCGAGGCCGTCATAAATAGTAACCTCCTTGGCTTGGTTCTGCTGCTGGTTTTGTTCTGAGTACGGGAAATCTGTGTGAAATTGACGACTGCTGGTGCTGGTGGTCTGAGACTACGGCGTTGTTATTGACGATGTTGTCGGAATGAAGATGTTAGAGAATTTTTAGCGGAATTTATGATTATGTGGGCCCAGAGACGTAAGTATAGCTGATGTGGTGCCATTAATTCCTACATATTGTGTACGCGGTGGGATCCGACACAACTGCAGTAGCAGTTGCTCTTTGCAGGACATTACAGCAGGAGGAAATAGCATTGGGAATTATTAATGTGTGTGGTAACGATCCTGTGAATTATTTACTTACAGAGAGGAGCGGACGCGGAGGTGGAGAAAGAAGAGCAGGAGGAGAATTAGTCCGAAGTGCTTGTCTAGGAGAACGACACGGGGGCTGCTGTGGACCGCTTAGTGGGAACTACAGAAGAACACGGAGAAGATCATATTATATTGGTGGTAAAGCTGGGACAGGATGCGGTTTAATAAACAAGAACTCATCACACTCGCATCCCAGTCTGCCCATAAATACGAGAAGCAAGGCGTTCTCATTCTCAGGGAAAAATCAGACGGATTTTTTCGCCGAACAGAAAGTAAAGAGAAACCATAGTAACAATCATCATCGTCATAATTTATGTGTCCCAGCATCCGCGTGATAATTTTTATTTTTGCTGTCGTTATAATTATTGTTATATGAAGAGCAGCATCCTATAATTAGCTGTGCTAAATACTTTTCTATTTTGCAGTTTTGAGAATGCATTCGACTGGGAAGATTATGTAACCATAGCTGTTGTCCCTTCATGTTTTGCATTTATTTATGTCTCCACACTTCGGCGTGGCGATCGGTAGAACTAAAAACCCAGTTCAGTAGTGAGGCCATTTTGTTGTTGCTATGTCCATAAGAATGTATTTATGTTGCGAATGATTCATTAAGATTAGACAGTGCCGACCTTGATTGAGCTACCTGCATTGCGCTCCGGATGATTGTGTGATGATACGGAATATTATTATTTTTTCATGATTTCCACTACATTCGGTTAGAACGTGCAGAGGATGTAGTTGAAGTATAGACGGAGCTATGGGAGCAATACTATTGCTTCAGTTGCGCTTCTTTCCACTGCGTACAGAGGGAAGACAAAAAAGTAATGTAAACAAAGTAATAGGCGAAAGAAATGAGTCAATTTTGGAAGAGTCTGCCCCACGTTGTAACTAATGGGGTGGGATAATGGAGCGTAAAAGTTATTCAGTGAGCTTTCCTGAATGAGTCTCTGACTACACATCTGATACGTTGTGAATTGAAGTGATAAGACAAATTATGACATGTACAAAATAGTATGAAATGAAAATTTCTGTGTGCATGAGGCGGATGCAGTATCTCGTGAGATTCAGGTCGTAAACTTGAAAGGAATGCTGCGTGTCTGAAGGCTTCCATCAAGTTAGGAGAAATCACGAGTGTGATATGCCGTTCATATTGTTGTGATATCCTGTATGTCAAGAAGCATACTTCTTGATTCACTTGGTTCTTTTCTTCAGTGCATAGCTATACTACCCGTCATAATATCTTAGGCCGGATATTTCATGGGTGCATGATGATGAACTCAGTTCCGGCTCTCTGTTCCCTTGCCGTCTTTACATGTGAAATTACATGTCCGTTTCGTCTGTATTTGTGAGAAATGAGGGGAGACGACGGATATCGCTTACTCTCACAAGTAAAGCATTTCCATTGGCGGACATTTTTTATCCACGACGAGGATGAATTTCCCAAGTATGAAGTTGAGAAATTGATTCAATTTTTAAAGTTTGTAGATAATAATATTATTAGCTAAACGAAATTTTTGTGGAACTATGAGTTGTATGTATGTAAATGATGCGAGTATGCGTTTGTGTTGTAAATGCGGATTGCGAATGCATGGGAAATATATTATCAGGTTTATTGAGGACTACCATAAAGCGGTTATTATGGCACTCTGAGGCGGCTTACATGTGCATATATCTATAGCAAGCAAGTAAGCCCTTCCGAATTCTAAACTGTTTGGCAAGATTCATTTCGTGTTACCCACTATGTATGGATCCTGTTTCAATTTTATTCATAGCTTTTGTTCCCTCAGGATTTCCTAGCCCCTTTATGCCTGTGTATATGTGCCTG
>JAQFYD010000714.1:0-15897 GCA_034694225.1 Bourletiella hortensis | reverse complement strand
CACACATACACATATTACACGCCATTCTCTTCTATCAAGGTCATACCACATGGATGGAGATAATTAAATGCGTTCTACAACTTCTATAGTGATCACAATAACACGAATCCCTACAGTTCAGTCAGACAGACCCCATTGACCAACCGACTTTTCTAAGAATAGTAACTGCACAGAATACCATTCCTCCTTTGCGAAATCATAGACTTATAAATCAAATCCTAAGAGAGACGAGAATGTATATGTAAACATCATCTCCAAACTTCTCCAAACTTGTGTCAACCATGGGGCTACTAATATAAGGTTTTCCATTATAACAACAAGGACGTAGACAGAATCAATTTACAGCCAGAGGAAACTAAAATTATCCATGGATGGATGTAACTGAAGAGTAAAGAAAGAAAGGCTGAAGAACATGATGATGATGATGAAGATGATGGTGATGCCGCTACCCACAGAGATGAATGTTTCCCCTTCTCTCAAGACTGTTCTGTCTTGAAATAAATTACACTCATCCTTATCTCCTCTCTCTTGCCGCAATACTTAATCATGATTTTCATCATTAATTACTCCCGCTTGTATGTGTTCTTATAAACACTTATACAAGAACATATGCGCTTCGTCTCGGCAGAAGAAGAGTACACGCAAGTTGTACAAAATTGAATTAGAATTTCCGCTGGCCCCAAAAGAGAATAACATGCAAAGTTAGAATACATGGCTCACTTTCATTATAAGGTGACTTACTTGGTTATGAACTGGAATACCTCCTTGATTTCCGGTGAAACTCTCAAATTTTCATAGTCCGCTGGATTGTAGACCCTGTAAAGAGATACAAAGAAAAATACAAAATAAATACAGAGAATTGCTTCACGTTGTAACTACAACGATCATCATCATCTTATTTGAGTTGCATCCAAAAAATCGGAATGTTCAAGAAGGAGAAGAAAAAGAGAGTTCATACTCATGGTTAATTACACCAATTATTATTACTGTTATTATTTCCCAATGCTCTGCTCTGACTATTGAACAAAGTAAGAAAAAGTTCTACTGATAATAGCAGCCAAGTTGTTGAACGGAATCTAAATTACTTTCCATCATCATCATCCTCACATCCCAAACTTCAATAGTAGTAATAATTGCGTCTTTCTTTGCTCTCTCTGTCTACAGAAATAATAATTGAAACTGATGAAATCATTTCACGCAGTCTTGTAATTAAGTTTCGAGTTTACAGCAGAATCTTTATCTCTTCTGCTGGAATTGAGTGAGAAGAGCGTGTCGTCAATGATGTATTGAATTTAGTACTACTGCAAGTGACAAACTATTTAAACCGTTTGTTGTCAACCGATTAATTGAATTGTAGCTTCTGCTAGCTTATGGTTCATTGAAACCGTCAGAACTACCGGCGCCATCTAAATCCTCATCTTTAAGTATAGTAACTTAATTAACTCCTCTGGGGGCTAAGCGAGTCTTTCTCCATTAGAACTTTTCATAGATTTTGTCACTTACTAAAGTGTCTAAATATATGTTCCACATGTTCATCTAAACTTGCTCTTTTGTCAATTGATAACGTGACGATGATGATGATGATCGACCTCGAAACCTCTTCATGTTCTAAACTGCCGTTGTTGTTTTTGTTCACAGAAAAATACTCAAAGTTAACGTTATTAACGTTAAATTTAAGCCACGCGTCAGACGTATCATGAACACATGCAGAGCTCATAAGGCTGCTTCTATTACTTTCCTCCAGCGTTAGAATCAGTGAATGTGATCTGCTTTAGTAACATGTGTCAAGCTTTAGTACGTGTCTGGCATTTCAAAAATGATGTTGTTATTACGATCATTGACCCCCGCTGTCAGGTCAATGTTAATGTGTATAAATAACAGATGAAATCTGGAAAATATTCTAGTTCTGCTAGCAGCGGCACTAAAGTCATTGAAAGTGCTGTTGATATTCAGGTCCTCTGGAGTCAATAGTCTCTCCGTTATATCTTTCCTACCTTTTATGATGATAATAGTAGAATGGAGGAAAAGATTAGCTAGGATTTATGCATCTTTTAAGTGATAAAGACAGAAGGCGACGACTACGACGAGAGGATTGAATATAGAAGGGTCGACACCCCTTCTTCATATATGAATCTTTTCCACATTAAATAAAGGTAGAAATTGATTCAAAAGAGGTAACCAACTTTGTATGATCTTTATCATCGTCGCCATCATCATCGTGAAAATGCGTGTTTGAGAGGAGGAGAAGAAGGAAAAGAAATCGGACTGAATGAGCATTATTGAAAGACTGAATGTAGCACTTTTTGGAGGGTGCCCACAGACGTCTCATATAATGGTTTCTGTCTGTCTGTAGATGGAAAATGGGGGAAAGTTGGCCGTAAATTTTATTAGTGTAGTAAAATTTTATACGGAAAAAGGGATGAAAATGCTTTTAATATTGATTTTCAAATGGAGGGAGACTTTCAAGGAAAAGTGCATATAAATTCACTCTCCCGTCTGGAGCTTAATCTGCATCATATGAGAGCAGTTTTAGTCTGCGTTTGGCTTCTTCGCTTATAGACTGCACGAGTGCTCACAGCAGTTTACAGACTGGCAATAATATTTCTCTCTCTTTTTCTCCCATTGCTTTGATTGCATGATATTCTATTGAAAATTATATGGAGAGTTTAGAATCTGAGTAATATTACTGCTGAAACCTAAATAGTTATGCGGGTTTTGAGGTAAACACCGCATGCTAACTTTAGGGGAATCACAGCATGTTTGATTATACACCACAGTTTTAGTGTAGAAAGTAATGTTGAACTATCTGTTGTCGTGTAGGTCTGTTTTACGAATAGAACTAACTACTATTTGGAGCAATAGGATATGTATATAGTACCAGTAACCATGTCGGTGAATTCCAACTCCTGACAATGAATTAGATTCACAAGCTTGAGCTAACAATTTCCTCCGAATCTCCTCCCTTTTATTGTCCAGCTGAATTTCATGGAAATGTTGACGTGTAAAATACCGCCGGAGTCTCTGTGTTTTGCAATAACGTTCGGGATTAATTAGTTTTTTTTCTTCTGGTCATTTCGTCCTTTGGCATCAAGCCCGTCACGCTGGTTGTCGTCGTAAAGTCACTGACTATGCCATTGCTGGCGTCGGATGGGAAAACAAAATAATAATAAAAAAATCAAAGCAGTAGTCTGACCTCTTCTTCATTATCTTCTTCCTCATCCTCATCCTCACCACCAGCAAGAACGAGACCATCAGACACATTCATCACGTCAAATAAATCCTCTGGAATCAAATTACTTGCCGCTGCGGCTAGTGCTGCCGATGAGACACATATATTATTGTGCCCTCCTAATGCTGTTCTTGTTGTTTTTAGTGGAAAACCGCAGGAGGGGCTTCCTGATACTAGTCCACGACAACGACTACCTAGGATATCCTGCCCAGCCTGAACTGAAGAGTCACTATCATCATCCTCATCTTCACTATCATTGCTTCTGCAATATTCCTTCATTCCTTTCAGTTCCCTTTTTGCTATACTTTCGATATGTTGGAATGTCCTGATCATGAGTATGATAAAAAGTAATTTAATTTTGACATGAAATGTGTTGGAAATCTTGGGCTTACTCTTCACTCTCTCGGTGAATGTTATCATACTCCTCGTCATCATCCTCCTCATCATCATCATCTTCCGTACCTGGAGTTTCAGGATCTTCTGGTGTTATCGGGCGAGTTTTCCCCGAAGCGTTTCGAGAGGCTGGGCGTTCCTGTGCGCATAAAAAGAATAAATTATGGTGAAACTCCATAGAACCGTATGAATGCTTGCTTGCTTATCTTGCACAAGGCTTTTAATTCGATTAAAACTTACGCCGGCTGCAGACATTTCTCCTACGGATGAGGATCCAACGCGATAAGTAGCCCTTGAAGTTTCCAAGGTTCGAGTTAATCCCGTAAGATTCTCGTAATACTGACGACTATTGTTATTATTCCCGTTTAAACACGTAGCAGGTCTTTTCAGGTACTCAGACTTAATATTTCCTTTTTTCGTCCCGTCTGATGCTGTAGCGGAAGATAATTGTTGCTGCTGGTGCTGCTGTGTTGTCACTTCAGTGGCAGACTTTTGCTTTAAGACTACTGCAGGTGTGGATTTAATTGAAATTCGATTGTGCACTGCTGACGCTGACCCGTGCTTCGGGGTTTGTACCGTGTCCCCATCCCGAACTTCATACGATTCGTCGTACAGCATGAGGAGAAAGGTAAATGGGTGTAGTATTTAAAAGGTACGAAGGGAAATATAGCTATGCCTGTAGATTGCTCCTGGCTGGAATTATATGCAACACCACCATATAGACTGCCAAATTCCAGGACACAACTTATAAGCACCTTGTGGTTTTATAACACGGGTTACTCCGTGGATTTGCGTCTATATGACGATAGTAATGTGAGAAGTAAAGCATATGGGAAGACATTTCCTCAACAATTTCGCTCCTATCTGGTTCAAGCGTAAACAAATCAATAGAAGAATTGGTTGTTATGGAGACTTGTGAACAACAGAAGGAAGTGCCCGGGACAGGGTAAAGTAATTCACATGTTGAAGCAGGCGTTTCTGCACGCGGAGCCGGAGCTGAGTGCTATTCCCTTGGGAAAGAAGGTTCCAGGCATCAGCGGCATAACAGCAGGAAGAGACAACCCTGAGTAAATTGCGCTGCTTTGACTAAAAATAATATTGTTTCGGGAAAGTACGGAACTGTTGCTACTACGACTACCGGTTGCAATGGAATAGTAGTGGGCTCAATGATGCGTCAAGCTGTCCATATTTTTACCTGTCAGCTCGCTATATGGCAAGGACATGAAAGGACACATATGGTTACATGCGAATTCACGTTCACGTAATGGTCAGTATAGTTTCCGCTGTGAAACTGAACACCATACATTTGAATACATGAAAGACATACCATTGCTGGAACTTCATATATTGAAAAACAACATTTTTATTGCTTTTTTCAAAGATAGGAGGTTGAAAAATCGTATAACTGTGAACTACGAGCCTCTAGAGCATTCTTTTACATCCATAACTTGCTATCTATATCAGCCATAAACCGGATCCATCCTTGTGCTAAAGGTAAATTTATTGTGCTTACGTTAAAATTCACTGGTAATTAACATTAGATTTACAAAAAAGGAGATCAACTTCTCAGTTATAGCAAAAATGGTCAAAACTAGATTCATTGCTTTTGTAATTAAGTGCAAGGCACTTGTTAGACATGAGGATGTCCGTCTGTACTTACGACTGTTATATGAGTCAACACCCTTCAGGGTGCTACTCCCTATGATATCAGCTTGAAAAAGGCAGTTCTCTCGTGATTCATCGTAGGACATAATACGAATTGGAACAAAAAAGGCTGCAAGAAAACTCAATATATTAAGACTTAATTGGCACATGTGTATATGTACTTAATCACTTTAAGTGAAAGAACACGTATTCAATGTGTTATTTAAATACGTATGACAAAATAATATTTGAAACTGCTTTAAGAAAAATGTATTCACATAAACAGTAAGTACCTTATCCAACACATAAATTGTTACCCAAGCATGCACAGTAGATGGGTTTAGATGGCTGTATGTTATTGAATCACCATAATTTCAGCGTGCAATAGCTACACGCATTTCCAAACTGAACAAATGCAAACTTGATGAGCATTTAAAGAACTGAGTTAGAATAATGTTGCATTAAGCAAGTACGTCTGTGCTTGCAGCACAGAGTTAACATCGAATAGAAACTCTGAAATTTGTGGTAATGTATTGTAATCCGTACACATGCATCCTCGTCCTTGTGCAAGATACATTTAAATTTTAAATGTAAACACACATCCCATTTTTTCCAAATACGCTGTCCAAGTGAGAGTATGTTGTATTGCTGTAGCAAAAAAAAAGTCTTGAGCTGGATCTGATAATGAGTAGAAATAACTTAAGACGGTGGGAGTCGGCCTGGCTCTTCCGGTGTGAAGAAATCTTCTGCACGAAAGTTAGACAATGGGTGTGCATAGGATGATGACCAGTCTCGTTGAAAAACGCCAGCAAGTTGTTTTCGAATATCAGATGTCTCTGATGCATTTCCACCGGGCGACCGTACTGGTGAAGATATGAAGCCCACACCGGCTGTATCAATGAAATAGTCAGCGGACCAATTCGAAGTGCCTGAAAATATGCAAAATTTTCAAGATATTTCTCCGCAAATCGTACCTGTTTCTATGTTTTGACATACAACTTAAGTTCTGCTTACCAATATATGCAGATTTGTCAGTCACCATGTATTTATTGTGATTCACTCGAGCAAACGGAATTTGTTTCTGCTTCTCGTCGGCAGGTACAATAAATAGTTTCTGCAACGAATAATTTCAGAATCACAGTATTAGACTTTGTAAATTACAAGTTGTAGATATAGAACGATCAGAACTTACAATTTCAATGTCAACCCAAGGATATGTCAGATTGAGATCAGCTAATGAATGAAGAAAATGGAAAGCGTTCTCCCTCGTATGATCCCATTTGGACATAAGAATTCGAATCTTCACTTTCCGATCCACAGCAGCGATACGCAATCTGTTGTCAATCTCGGCCCAGTACCTGAGAACAAAACTTTAATATTTAGTACTCTGTAGCAACTGCACTAGTACATGTCATATTCAAGTATGCTACAGACTGAATGGGAAGTATTTTTTTCAAGACATGAGTCTCACTTTGTTGTTACTGTACTCAGAATAAATAATTAATATTGTTACTGAATCTGGAAAAGGATTATTTTCCACAAATTTACTATCAACTACATGATTCTGTAGATAAGTGATGACAGTTTTCCATTTCCCCCATGAACAAAGACCCGAACAGGAATGTTATTCAAGATTAATTCTCGTGCCTGCCACTTAAGTGGAACTGAGAAACGAAATAATTGACTCACATGACTTCGGGAGTATACAAAGTAACAGGAAAATAATCCATGACAGCAACTTCTATATACTCAGTGGCTTTGTCCATAACATCAAGAATGGCATCCAAGTCTGGTGTCCTTCCTGTAGGACATATGACAGCGGGAGAGCTCTGGAGAAGATAAATGAATCATGTCAAGACTAGCATAACAACAACTGGCAGCAGGAAATGCGATTATTTTCTGCTGTCTAATGCGATTTTAATGAGAAACAGCTTCTCATACCGACAGATATGTCTTGTATTGCGTATCATTGAAAGAGATATTCATGGGGTTATCACGTCCATACAAAGTTTGTACCGAAGGATCCCATATGTCCGGAATTTTTGAATTATTCTGTCCAAGCAGCCAATAGACCTGAAATCAAATACAAATCAATGAAATTCAATAAAATATTCATGTTTAAATTATACATCAGAAGAAATACATGGAACTGTTTGGCCAGAAGTTTTTACGAGCATAAGCTCAAAAAGTTTTGAACCATATTCAATTCACAGACATACATATATATGCTATGTAGTTATTGGATAATATTTCCGAGTACATACATCAAATATTTTCCCAAGATCTTTCCCAATACAAGGGCAATCTGTCACCAGGACTCCCAGTTCCTTCACCTTCAACAAAAAATAAAGCACAAAATTAGTTTCATAACATCATAACGTATTTCACAAGGACCTAATTCACATTTCACAGGATTTATACCTGAGTAAGTGACCTCCAGTCAAAGTTTGCACTTCCGATATAGGCATGTTTCCTGTCCACTACCCAGATTTTCGTGTGCAGAACACCAGTTCCCCACAACCTTGTAAAATTGAGACTCCGAACCTTGGGAAAACCAAATAATCAAACGGGCTCATTAAATTTTTATGCGTGAATGACAAGACCAAGAAAATTTGGCAATCTACTCATATTACCTTTGCAGCACCAGCAGCTGCCAGATCATCAGTATCCGTAGCTGGTTCCTTAGGAGTTTCCACATTTTGAGCAATTGAGATCTTGATTTTCCTATCCCTCCCAGCCTCCAATAAGCGCCGGAAGATATCCTTTCCCTGAGCAAACAAATCGATAAGCATTAAGTACGGGTACTAACAACCATACGGTTGTACCATAAGAAATAAAGTAGCAGTAACATTCACATTCACTGCATTATAGATGACTGCTGTCACATAGACTTTCATTGCATTTGTGTCATTTATGTAACTTCCTACTGAAAAGACACATAATCTAAAGCTCCGACGACCTTCGCCAGACAAATGCATTTCTACTCTATACACAAACAAACCAGCCGGATCTGGCAATCAGTGTAATGATGAGCATACATTTTACAGATATTGCCACTTTCACGGGCGGAACGGCCATTTTTTAACAGCTTACCTTGTCTGCAGACGAAAGATTGCTAGTCTGAAGTGTCCAATAATAGGAACCAATCTCGATCCTCTCTTCTGCAGAATTGATAAGATGAACCCAGGCATCGTATGTACTAAGATGCGATAAGCTTTCATTGTACGTCAATCCTTCTGGAATGCTTTCGACAAGACTCATCCTGTAAATAAAAATGCACGACTAATTCCAAGTAATTCTTGGTAATGCAATAAAAGTCTAACAAAAATATACCTGCAAGTTCTTTTACACTGAGCCCATTCTTGGACCAGTAATTGTTCTCGTAGGCGTCTTTCATCCTCCCACTTATGATCCAGCAAAGACAGAACAACAACGAGGATGATTAGTATTAGGATAATTGAAATTGGGATGCATGACGGCTTGCACCATTTCCTAAGGAAAAACATGAAATAAGAACAGAATTATTTTGCTGTAGCAGCACCAACACCAACCCACCGAAACACGTGCAGTCTTGCAGAAACAAAAACCTAATTCTTCCAAACAATCAGCTTATTTTAGGTATAGAATGAAGGTTACGGCCTTCCATCACGCACACATCTATACACGTAACATCAGCAAACATTCATTCCAGTTTTTTCCGCAAACTTTCATTACTAGCTACCTCCCACATACTCCAAAGCCTTCTTCGCTAAAATTTGCTCGCAAAAAGTAGCTATCGTGAATATATACAGTCAGACACATTTATCGGCCAATCATTTTTAGATGCTACACAATAATAATTGACAGCTTTCCTGCATTCTTCTGCTCCAGCAGCAGCATTATGTTATTAGGGCACTCAACCTAAGTGCTCTTCTTCAGACAAACCTGTCTACCTGTCCACAACCCGTTTCGGTTTTTTCCTTTGTTATTCGTGCGTATACACCGAGTTTCAGAAGGAAGTCAAGCATGTTTACATGCCGTCATAAACGTCTATCTTACTCACCCCGCCCATTTCGTGTCCGTCGCCCCCCGGAGCATGTATCTTGAATCGTAGAGTTCGAGCTCTAATTCACCAAAATCAAGTTTCCCCGAAGCCTCCACGGCAGACTGAAACAGAAACAAACATAAATTTTCATTAATTTCTTTGAATAAATACAGCGATCCTAAACAATATGATTACTGCCATTATTTATATCGTGCAATTAGCTCCATTCAGTACAACAGGAAGCCAAACATCGCGACGCAAAATCCGACGGCCGGTACTAACGAACCGTTCGTGACAGTAGGGCACAACATTGAAGATTTGAACAAATTACATGTAATGGATCCTAAACATTAATTTCATGTCCTCAATTTAAGTCTACCATTATTGAATCCAATAATACTGCTACATGGAGGGCCGGCATGCAATCGAGTCTGACTGATCTTAATGTCGTTCTGTCATATACTCGTAATATTATACTTAGCTCGACACAATTATCACATCATTATACCTTTACTATTTAACGGAAATCGATACTCACCTAACTATCGTTAACGATCGTGCTAAACGAGACGGATTCTTAATAAACTTTAACGGCCACAATCACATGTGACAATAACAACATCCAAAATGACCATAAAAATTAGAGCTGATAACAACTAATGCATGCCTCTACCATTAAACGAACCATGAATAATAAATTACAAACAAGTCAACAAAAATTCTAACGCTACAAAAAAACAAAAACAAAGGAATTTTAACTGACGCTGTCAGCAAAAAAATATCAACAGCTGATAATGCCGCACGACTCCCCTTTCAAATTCTGCCGCCTCCATAGAGCTACGAAGAACGGTTCAGGTTCAAGTTTACTTCTGAAACGATTATTTTTTTGCTCAGTTAAAGTAAACGTGCAATAATACTTAATTAACGGCTACTTAAGCTAATTATAATACACAAAGTATAAGCTACGACGATAGTAAGTATTTTCGGTCATTCATGGCAAGGTCTACTGTGGGAGGTAATGACAGAATAATAAAGTGGCCGAGCGTAATTACAACACGGCAATAATAGGTCTGGGCCAATGTCAATGATACGCTGTCCTTTGCAAAGCAATGCATGCAAAAAAAAATTCATAAATAATCATGATTCATGAGCAAACCTTATAAACAGGCTGTCCGTATTTTTTCTTCAAGCTACCAGTCAGGCTGTCGTCACTGCTTGAATGCGAAAAGCTTCTAGTCCTGGCGTCCGCAGATTTCCGGTAGCCGAAGTCCAATGAAAACATAGGCATTGTGGTCGGAAGGGTACTGAACTCAGATGAATATCATTAATAATAATTTTACTTTCAAAATCTATTCCTTTCACATTACAATATGTCAAGCCCTTCATTGATTGATGGTCACACACCATAACAGAGCACATTCAACTTTCACGGGAATAATATTTACGCAAACCTTGTCCTCTCTTTCTATTCTGGTCAGGAACACGGAAGGCAGCACGGGTTTCAACACACTGAGAATTGGCAAATGTCTTGATCAGTTTTGACAAGAGTCACCACAGGTTACGAACGAATAGCATTTTGGAACTGCTGGTGAAGAAGAAATAAGTTATGTGTGTGTTTCTATGTTGTTCACAGCACATTTAAAACAGCAATGCAAAAGTGAAGCACGTATGAGCTCCCATGAGAAATAGCGGGTTTTGCACTGGCCATAATAATAAAAGCACTTGAACTTTACGTGTAAAGTGATTACGATTAAAGCTGAAGAACAGTTGTATATAATGCTGTATACAGGACACTAAACTATAACTATCAGGCAAAGTTTTCTACGAGGACAGTCACGAAAGATAATCGACTTGTTTCATATTAATCAATAATGTACCATATCAATAAGCTATCGCAGTTGTAGTAATATGTTTCGTACTATCCATTGCTTCTTTGAATATCCTCTCCATATAGCATTTCCTCATTCTGCTTTATAAATGAAGTCCATGAATTTACTTGCTATCGAATTGAACTGCCGAATACAAAGCCGTAGTCAGTATGGAACAGATTCCTGCAATCAAAACAGAAACAAATCAGATTGCCAAGAATAATTCATCACTATTTTGGCAGGCCTAAACCCTTTGCATTTAGAACGGCCGGAATTTATTCTATATGTACAACGGCCTCAGGTATAAGATCAAGTGTAAGGTAATTGAAAACTGACAGAGACCTTTCCACAACCATCACATTGTTTGAAATTACTTCAAGACAGGGAGGATTTCTCCAAGCTTTTCTATGCTAAAAGATTATTAAGCAGACGGCCTGCTGAGGCAGCAATTTCTGGTCTACTCATCTGTCTTCTTACATGACTGCTAAGCTTCGTTCAATTTCAAGGACTTGGGGTATGAAGTGAACGAAAATTTCCGATGTTTTGATACTTTACACGCTCATCAGTCAACGAATGGGCAATAGCAGCCCGGCCGGTGAAAGCGGGCCATTGATACAGCCGTACTTCGTTCTCATGACAGAAACAATATGGTCAGAGTCAACAGTAAAAATGTTCTAGTTCCTTCAACTTTGGTAGTTTTTTAAATCACCAAAATCGGAATTCATGGAGTCTATAGGAAGGCATGAGATGAAAGTTGAATTCCTGCATGATGTAATGTAACTTTTTGTTCACAATAGTAGCGTTTACGTTACCTTAGCCCTCAAGCGTCATCATGACGTGTTTTCTCCTTCATCTCGAATGACTACTTAGAACAGAAGCTGACGCGTGGACCTAATGACACTTTCGTCACCTCAGCCTGAATCACCTTCTGTTTCTTGGGAAGATGGGACAGTCAAGCAGGTGAGAATGGAAAATGGACGGCAAGGCATGTAGTTTATGTCTTCCGTCATTTACTCATGTTCACCTATAAGATCTGTTACACTATTGTAGCTAATCTAGCTTTGACACAGGAGTCCAGAAGCTACAAGTGTGCAACAAAGACTTTGGCGAAGCTAGAGTGGAACATGCCTCAACAAAAGAAACTTACTTTTCCAGTAGAACCCCAACGCCTCACTCTGGTGAAAAGAGCTTGAAGACTTGCTCAGGCCCCCTTTGAATGTCACTTAAATACAGCACTTATTTCCCGTCGATTAGTAGGCAAACTCCCGATGAATTATACGACTGCCTGGCAATATGATAAGAACAGTGCTGGCTGAAGCTGACGACAAACTAAAGCGATTCACTCTCCCGTGACCGCTTTTCTTCAGTCTGGCAGAGCTCCTCTCTGCTATTCACGATGAGTCAGTCAGGCTTTCGACGCGGTGGCCCAAGCCAGGCTACACGGCTAGAATTATAGCTTTCTCTCTGTCTATCTCTTTCTGTAGAAAGCATGCAATATTACAAGTACACATACTCAGTATACCCGAGAATAAGACAGGAGCAAACATTTCGGCAAATTACATGTGATAGCACTTATGACCGCGTAGGTTCCATGTGTACCGTAAGGCCCAGCTGGCGAGCTTAACGTAGCTGCGAAGTAGACATAGTGCATTATTATTATGACAAGAGGGGAAATTGAGGAAAACACACACACACTCAAACAGGCTACTATATACTATTAGTAAAACAATTTTCTTGGAAATGGACAGACGTGAATGCATCCAGGCATGTACAAACAATAGGGAAACGATCAATTTAAATTTCCTTAGTGGGCTCCGTTGCTACGGAACTTTCATCTCATAATAAATATTGCTTTTACAACACCTACCCTTATTCATACCTAACGTAGGTGTTGAACAAGCGTAATAATGAACAGTGGTGTCATTGTACTAGAACTTGTGCATAGCCCACCCATAGCCACTCGCGTAGGAGGTCATTTTCGCCTTAAATATTTCTTCTCTGCGTACACTAACACTTCAATGTTAGTTTTGTTAGCGTTCCTTACAACTGAAAGACTTGTGCACATGAACTTATCCAAGTGGTAGCTCTAGGATCCTCTTAACATACTGTAGCGTTAATGCCGTTATCCCATTTAACAGAGATATGACATTCACCACTGAAATATGAATCACATCGATTTTTGTAATACGAGAAATTTGTATGCGAAATGGCAAATATTGCTGCGTAGTTGAGAATGTAAACTTATGGGGCATCAAAATGCATTCAAATTTTAATCAGATTAATGGTCTTTTCCACGAATAAAATTCAAATGGCTCTTACACTCACTTATGCCATGGGGTTACCCGAGCCAATCAATATAATGGCTGTTCATATATGGTCTGCCTCGTATAAAGGTTCTGAGAATGGATTTAAATGACGATTGTGCAAAAACACGGATAACATAAGCATGCAATGTGTCCCAAAACTGTTGAAAGTTTCCTTTGTTATGGCTTTATCAAAGCATATAAAATTCGTATGTAATATTCGCTGAAAAGCTGGAAAGGACAACCGATTATGCAATTGTGTACAGCAGCGTAAGAGCTAACATGATGCCATAACATGGCCTTGGTGGATCTGCACTAAGTTTCCCTTTGAGATGCATTCAGGGAAATAATACGACTCAAAGTGCGATCCTTTGGTTTGGATGCAGCTGAGTTATAAACCCCAAGTGTGTCATAAAGCCAGAAAAGTGGATCTGCCATCATGTGAGCTTAATTTTAATGTTTTGTGGTTACCGACCGGCCGACCCGAATTTTCTGTGTATTTTGGCACAGCTCTACTTGTGATTACAGAGACGGAAACTTGAGGGAAAGTGTGGGATATTATGACGGGTCAAGGTAGCAGCTTTGTCAACTGAGCTTACGACAGACACTTTTACTTTTAAATGCAGCCGAGTTCAATAGTTTTGAGGAGGATGCATGCCGAGTTTTACAGCGCCCATATGGTTAATTGTATGAAAATTTTCGGTGATGCACGATGTAGTTAAAACTTATATGGATGAACTTAGGATAGCTGGAGCCAATGGAGCTATCAAGCGCAGCGGGATCGTGCGGTTAAAACACGAAAATTTTTACGGTCCAATTCAAACCAGCAGAAATATTATTCCGTGGCCTAAATGTATACTTTTCAGAGCTTTCAAAAGACTTTTAAGCACTCCTCCTGAGGTTAAATCAGAGTATGACTTTCTTCTTTCCAGATAACTTGCACGGGGACCATTTGTGGCAGGGAAGTAATAAAATATAATGTGAAATTTTACTGCCTTTCTCGTTTTTCAAGTGAAAAACCAGTTACTAAATTATATCTTCCCCTTAGAATATTCGCGATTACATGGAATTATATTAGTGCGAGAGAGATCGGACTTTTTTGTAGCCAAGCGGTTAGGGTATGTAAACATTTGCTCAAGATTCCGCGATATTTTTAGACTTTTCCCTATAGTTACTGGGTTCTTCCATTTCCAATCATGCGAGAGGGGCAACAGCACAGTGGGGGATTAGATGGATAAAAGCGAAGCCTACGGTGTCCTATATTATGGGATGAAGGCTAGCCACGAGATTGGAGTATTTGTATGCATCTGTGAAGTGTTTCCCGGTAATAATTTAGTCAGACATGTGGAAACGTGTTGGCGACTGACGGGCTTTATGCGAATTAAATGGCAATAAGGAATGAGTGAGAAATATGAGGAAAGTGGTTACTCCTTGGAAAGATGATAAAAATCGCATTGATACCACAGCAAGTAAACACAGGACGAGTGGTTGCCAAAACAAACAAAAGATATAGCTTGAGTGCCATGCATTAAAAATTCTGTGAATTATTGTTGCGTAGGCGTCCTATTGAAGTGGACTGCAGTCCTTAAAAAGTTTGTCTGACTGGGAAATCTTCTTACGATCTTCAGATGGACCAGACAAGCAAACAAAACAGCCCAGTCACAACATTGAATACGCTTCCTCATTTCCTAGATTTTTACACGGAATAGATGTGCGGAATTCGTACAAAGCTGTCAACCAAGTTAAACCAAAGTGAAGATGAATGGAATGACAACTTTGTAGACACTTGGCGGAAGTAAGGTCGGCCCATGACAGTCTCCACAAAATTACTTTTGCCGCTTGTAAAAAGTCTGGCTCATCACTGAGGTGCTAATTTCCATTTCTTGGAAACGCAAATGTTGCCACGACGCAAAAGCTTGTGATTGTAGTAGATTCTCCCTTGTGTCATGAGCGATGATATTCCCTACGTAAACTGATATCAGGGGAAATCGGTGGGAAAAGCTGTAGAAGATTAGGTTTTTGGCACGGTCAACCCTAGCCTTTTAGATGTTTACAACTGTTGTGCAACCCGCAGCCTTGAATGTATTTCCCTGGTGTCAGTTTCAGTTTAAATATAACATTAATGGGTGTTGACATTCATCTCTCTAGAGAGAGGGATTCTAATGATTTCCGCCTTCCTCTGTCTTTGTTTCCTTGCCTGTGTCATCATGGGTGAAGAGAGCACTAATGGACTGGCTCCATTTCTCAGCACTGCTGTCACTATCCTCCCTATAGGACAATGATAGCTTTCACTCGGTGGAATGACAATGAAGTAAATTAGGGACACTGGGCATTCATATCACCATTGTGGAAGAGGACTGCTACGCAGTTAGGTTTTCTAGCTGTTCTTTTCATCGCACTTTCACATAAGTTTGTTCACAGACAGAAAATGATTCT
>JAQFYD010000713.1:0-15900 GCA_034694225.1 Bourletiella hortensis | reverse complement strand
ATCCGGACCAGCTTCATCCAGGACCACAATCATCCAAGCCAGTCTCATCCAGGACCAAGGTTATCCAGGCCAGGGTTAACCGTTACCAAGGTTATCCAAGCCAGGGTTAACCATTACCAAGGTTATCCAAGCCAGGGTTAATCAGGACCAAGGTTATCCAAGCCAGGGTTAACCATTACCAAGGTTATCCAAGCCAGGGTTAATCAGGACCAAGGTTATCCAAGCCAGGGTTAACCAGGACATAAGTTGACCAGGTAATCTCATCCACGTAAAACTTAACCCAGTCCATTAGCGACCAACGCTCAATTTTTACACGTGAATAGCAAACAAGCTAGCTTTATAATGTTATATCTCAACATTGCAGAGCATAAACCATAATGAGCTGCACCGTGAACTAGGGTAACTGCAGTGCGGCTTCAGTGCAATGAATTCGATTTGTTGAGAAGTATGATTGTGAAAATTATACACAAGCAGAAAAGCTTAATTTTTAGATTGTTTTGGATTTGCCTAGTTTCAAATTCAAAAGAAGAAAATATTAAAAAAATCTACGCCGAGGCGTCCATTTTGCGTACACACGCCTCCGGCGGTACAAAATGTGGAGGCTCACTTTTACGGATGTGGATTCGTGTGGGCGTCACGTCACGGTAATGTCCCGTAATGGCTGGTTTTCCTGGCTTGGTGTATCCAATTATTGGCCGATCAGTACGTTTGATAGCTCACAATGCTTGCGCGGACCGCCCGGTCATCTAGACATCCCGCTTGAGTCGTTACGGTAATTCGCGCCGGCATAATTACTAAAGATGTAAGCGTTACACCACGTACTTTTCGCAAAATGAGCAGGTTGTGCTTTGTGGTGACCATGTTCGACAACGTACTGACACTTGTAGTACATCAAAATGTTGGCGCCGACAGCCCCGTCATTTTGACATGTCATACGTACAACTAAGACCACATTTGTGGGTGCTACAGTCCAATATGTAGGCGTCACACCACGGAAATGTCCCAAATTGGCTGGTTTTCTCGGCTTGGTGTACGAGATTATTGGCCCAACAATGCGTGCAATAGTGTAAAATGTTTGCGCGGACCGCCCGGTCATTTTTAATATTACACAATTCATATTCAGTAACTTTACTTTCGTATGAGGGCCACCAGAAGGGTGTGGCATCAGAGTCCATCACATAAGGAGGACTCGCAAGCTCGCCTCCTAAAAAGGACCATTGCATTGCACACTGCTATGTATGCCGTAACTGTTGAAACTTTTCGGTTCTTTAGCATAGATCCTTGACATTATGGGCTAATAATTGTTCTTAACAGTACTTAAAAGTATTTGTTCGACAATGCGTAAAAAAATTTCATAATATTACAATTGATAACTAATAAAATTCTATGAAACTTGTTGCATATTACTGCCGCACGTCATTGCTGTCGCGTGATTCACACATCTATTGCCTCTTACAGCTGAAGTTTTGTTTTCAGTTGGACAGTGCAGGCAAATATATTCCCTACGCGACTCACTTTTCATTAACATGGATGAATTGAGTGTTTGTTGTTATTGGACTTGGTTAAGTTCTACTTGGATAATATTACCTGGTCAACTTATGTCCTGGTTAACCCTGGCTTGGATAACCTTGGTCCTGGTTAACCCAGGCCTGGATAACCTTGGTCCTGGTTAACCCAGGAATGGATAACCTTGGTCCTGGATGAGACTGGCTTGTGTGATTGTGGTCCTGGATGAAGTTGGCCTGGTGGAGGTAGGGTGGATGAGTTTCCCCTGGATGATGTCACTTTGAGCCCCATCAATGAGGCAAACTGCCTTCACCTTCAGGATCCCCTCATCATCAACTATCGTCGTCAACTGAAATCTTTTTTATTTAAAAATGGAACGGACGACAGCCTGGATTCAATGGTTTTGACAAAGGCATTCACACATTTTGTAATTATGACAGAATTGCAACTGTGGGCTGCCGCGTTGTATAAATCATTGGAGGTGGGAAGTTCGTCCGAATTAAAAATTTCTGCGTAGGACTTGAACATGTCCAATATGTCCGGTGCGGTAATTTCATTTCCGTTCAGGATCTTCAAGGGAAAGTTGTTTGGATTCACAAGCTTTTCAATGCATAATTGCATTTGCTTGGCAAACGCTTTGAACTCGGGAGATGCATCGGCAACGGAGCCCGCAAAGTCCTTTTCTCTCGCTGTCCGACCGGGGTATGAAAACAGGAAGCAGTCAATGTCCGCAAAGCATGCCTTCATTTGCCTTCTTAACCTGCTGTGAAAGTCATCCTGATCAGACTTCTCCTCCAGCTTTCTTTTAATAAATCTCTTTCCGCCTTCGTTGCCGAATGGAAACTCCTGGTGATTTTCCCAGTCACGAACCAAAAAGACCAGATTTTGGAACGGAGGATGACTCACCGAGCTGTCCTCGCGATCCAGGGCAAGAAGACCGAAGAATAAAAAGTTGTGTAATGACTTTAGCATATCTTCTTGGACGTCGTTGCTCGTGCTCAAAATCATAACAGATGAGGTTAGCATACCCAAGCCGGCAAGAATATTCCATTCCCTTTCACCAGTTTTCTCATCAGACCCTAACTCATTGTGTGTCCATCAGGAGCGCATCAAACTCTTGGCCCTTGAAATTCTTGCATGTAATTGGCTCCGACCAGATCCAGATTCCTTTGGTCACAACCTCATAGCCATTTGCCCATCTGAAGCCATCCAATGGTTGCCTTGTTGTCTCATTCCATCCCATCCAGTCCGGATTACCTTGTTGTAGGGCTTTCAAGTAGCGTAGGACGATGGACGTCAAGTTAGCAGCCAGTAGCCAAACATCAGCAGCCAAACACCCCAATAAAGTTAGCAGCCAGCAGCCAAACCGTCAAGTTAGCAGCCAGCAGCCAAACACCAGCTAGCAAACGTAAATCTATTTTTTGCCCCTTACTGGTTCGAATTTTCTCGAATTCCCATTTGGCTGCTGAACCACAAAACGCCTCATGTTGTAGTACTTCTTAACAATAGCGCAACGGACATTGCTCAAAATGGCCTAGAATGGAAGAGCAAAACAAGCTACGTATGCGATATTCCTTCGTTTCTCTGTGTCGAACATATCATCCAGTTTTGTTCAATTTCTTCACCAAAGGTCAACGGAAATTACTCAACATGGCCTATAATGGACGAACATAACAAGGTGCCTATGCGGTATTCCTTCGTTTCTCTCGTACAAGCATTTGCTCCGAACTTTGAGTCTGAGACTGAGTTTGTCTGAAGAACAATAAATTTGCAATTTTGAAAAATCTCACTCGCTTCGAAATCTCGCTTCAAAAATCTCAACGCACATTACTGAAAATGGTCTAGAGTGAAAGAGCATGACAATCTACGTATGCGAAAATCCTTCGTTTCGTTTTAACATGTCTTGCTAGGAACTTGGGAGTTTACACTAGGCTTGGCTACTGAAAGAGAAACTTCCATTTTTATTCGATTGCTTCACACAAGCTCTACGCACATTACTCAAAATGGCCTAGGATGGAAGAGCATTACAGGCTTCGCATGCGATATTCCTTCGTTTTCCTGTGTCGAGCCTTCGTAAGGAAGTTTGAGCCTGATACTGGGTTTGGCTGCTGAAGGACAAATATTGAATTTTGTTCGATGTCTTCACCAAAGCTCCACGGAAATTCTTCAAAATGGTCTAGAATAGAAGAGCATAACAATGTGACATTCGCTCGTTCCTCTTGAACGAGTCCTTGCTAGTACCTTTGGATTTTACACTAGGTTTGGCTGCCGAACAAGAAACGTCCAGTTTGGTACGATTCTTTCACAAAAGGTCAACGGACATTACTGAAAATGGCCTAGAATAAAAGAGCATAACAAGATACGTATGCGACATTCCTTCGTTTCGTTTTTACAAGTCTTGCTAGGAGTTTGGGAGTTTACACTAGGCTTGGCTTCTGGAAGAGAAATTTCGAATCTTGATACAGCTCGGTCCTTTGACACGCTTGTCGAACGGATCTGAATTCCGGTTGACTCATGAGGTTGTCAAAAGTGTTGTGGCATCCGCCTCCATCACAAGGAGGACTCGCAAGCTCGCCTCCTCAACAGTGCAATTAATTACAGAGCCATGGCAGCAGACTTTAACAATGTCGTTTCTAATGTCTACACCTGGATTCTACAATAAAGAATATAATCTCACCAAGCTGCGTACAATTATCCTCCCTTTTTGAAGCAATACCTGCATTACAAGCAAATTGTTCCGCTGTTACTCGCCTTTTGAACGGAAAAGACGCGATAGGAAGAATATTACGATAAGGGCGAGTACGGCTGCACAGGTCACTGCGAATATGATCATCACCTGCTGTTTAGATTCCCAGCTGCAGGTCGTCATTTTTCTGGATCGCATGGTAGCCCCACAAACATATGTTGATGTTGATATATTATCATTCATCTCTAGTAACTTTCCTGCTGACTGATTGCTCCTCCGCACCAACTTCTGTAAATCTTCCGAGGTACGGTCTGGTTTGTTTCTCTGCACTGAAGTGACAGTTCTAGAAATGGACCTGGAATTCGGACTAACTACATGACCAACGGAACATGGATTCTCAATTTTCCTCGCTGTGCCGCGTACGTTCTTGGTCCGTTCTTCTACTGGTGATGCATTCCTGGGTCTAGGAGTCGCAGGAGAGTGCAGGAGGTGTACGTCGTTCGTTTTCTGACTCAGTTTGAGTGGTTCTGTGTATTTGACTTGTATGGCACGCATAGAATTCAGTAGCAGCAGTGACGAAACTGCTTTCTAGAAATATAAATGAATAAATATAAACAGAAGGACCCAAATTCTCCATTTTTTGGTCGGGAACTGAAGCACGAACTATCTTTACCTTGTTCTCGTCTACGAACGCTGTAACATAAATTGGGAACTTGTAGAATGATCTAATTTTGCCACTTCCATAGTGACGTTTTTGATTATCCCAAAATGATACCGGGTGTCCGTAGGCATCATAGAATTTCGCTTATTCCTCACCGAAATCGGCTTCTTTTTATTAGGACCCTCAATGGGTCCTTATATGAACTTCCAGGTGTCACGAATGTTCTCTACTCGACATAACATATTGCAACGTGTCAGACTGCCCCCATTTTAGGCTTAAATGACCGGCTCGAAAAGCTCTTGTGGGTGTAAAATTTTGATGCACCTTTACGTAAGATAGTGCTCGTTGTAGCCTGCTAAACGGGAAGAGAGTGCGTTACAATCCAGTGAAAAACCTTAACTTCACATTCTTCCGCCCACTTCTCGGCAACGGAAAGACGCAAGGACATGATTTCGATATCAGCAGAAAGCTTGTAAAACGCGCTGTATTTGGATACATTCACATCAGTTAATTTGCAATCAGTTTCCTTGGGAACATGAGGATAGTGGACCAGTCGTAGAATAGTCTTCAAGTTTCAAGAATTGTCTAGAGGAGTTCGTATCGGAGGAGTTAGAGGAGTCAGCCGGTTCTTGGCACAAAATGGCAAATGCAGAGTAAAGGTGTTCCTGGAGCCTTTTTATGGCAACAGGGTGCACAGATCTCTTGCGGAAACCCTAACAAAGGAGATTTGCGTTCCCATTAATCAACATTAACAGGCATCAGTGGTTGCCATCTTTGGATACTATGTCGTAGGCGCTCATTTCAGGCTTTAAATGACCGGTTGGAAATGTTCTTCTGCATGCATAATTTTGTTGCACCTGTAGTAGAAACGGTGCGCGTGCGTCGTAGCCCGTTGAACAGGATTGAAGCAACCTAGAACTCGACGAGAGACTTTTAAAGCCCGCTTCATATTGGTATATTCACCTTTGTGAATTCGCCAACAGCTTCCCTGGCGGCATTATGAGACAGGATCTGTCTTGCAATAACTTTCGGTTTACAGAAATGTGTGCAGGACTTCGATTGGACGATACTCGAACAAATGCTTTGCAGCTTCCAGAGACCCAAATAAAAATCTACGCCGAGGCGTCCATTTTGTGTACGCGCGCCTCCGGCGGTACAAAATGTGGAGGCGCACTTCCTCGGATGTGGATTCGAACACGAACTGAACTAACACTGATTGCAGAAGATAATAATCGACACAAAACTACCACTGTTACTGTTTTTGCATAGGTATTTTATTGGAAGGCCGTCCTTTCCTTACACTGTGAGCGATTGATGATTACTGTCTGTTATAATATTTGAAGACACATATGATAGCTTAAATTAATGGCACGGACCGCCCGCTCATTTTCTTATCCCCTTTGGCCCGTTCTGATCACTGCAAAGGGTGCCAGTGCTGCATCCGTAAGCATAACGACAGCGTAACGACACGCAAATGTCAAGACTATTCGTCCATAACTCAACCGATGATGGAGGCGTCTGATGGTTTTAAACGTTAGAGGGGTCCGCGCGGTCTTTTTGGTATCCCTCGTGGTCCTTTATGACCAGGAGGAGGGCCTCCAGTGCTCCATACGTAAGCGTAACGGCACGTAAATGGTCCAAATGGCTAGTTTATCCTTCTGGGTCACCCTCATTGTTGGCCGAACGACACGTATTATGGCTTATAATGTCGGCACGGCATGTCCGGTCAGTTTGATATCCCACCTGGGCTGTTGCGACCAGAACACTGGCTTTCAGTGCTGCATAAGTAAGCGTAACGACACGAAAATGGCCAGTTTATCGATCTTGGTCACCCTCATTGTTGACCGACGGATAGGTATGATGGCTTAGAATATCGGTGCGGACCGCCCGGTCATTTTGGTATCCCATTCGACCCAGTTGAGCATCTCGCCGTTGCAGGAGCCCACTGAGAGGAGCGTTGCGTCAGTCGCCATCACATAAGGAGGACTCGCAAGCTCGCCTCCTAAAAACCCATCGAGGGTCCACTTTACCCTGAGCTTAACTCAGAGGGGTGAAATAAATGTATGGCACAGATTTTTAGAAGGCGAGCTTGTGAGTCTTCCTTATGTGATAAAGTCTGACGAAACCTTTCTCCACGCCTTCCTACGACAGTGGAAGTTATGAATACCTTTTATGTGACATCTAAATGCTGGAGTGGTTTCCGAACGTTTAAGCTACCATACGAACTGATCGGACACTAATTTGATAGACTAAGCCTAGAAACCCGGCCATTTTGGGCCATGTCCGTGTCGTGAGACTTACGTATTGGACTTCGTATCATCATCGTAGTGCATGTTGACGAAGTCAAAATGACAGCTGCCGACGCCAACGCTTCTAGGTGTTACTCAGGTCCACCGGTTGTCGATCGTGGTCAGAATGAAGCACAACGTGACAATTTTGCGAAATGTGCATGATGTACCGCTCATCTACTCAATAACTATGCAAGCTCAATTTTACAGACTGGTCGAGTTTGTAATCCAAAAGATCCGATGGTCTGCGCCAATGTTTTTATCTATTTTACGTAATGATCAGCTAATTATATGATAGGAGACGTGGATAGTAAATGAGGAAGACCCCCGAATCATGAGGCCAATTGAGAAACAAGTTACAGTGGGCAAAAACCACAATTTTGGGGGTTGCTTTCCTGATGAAAAGTTGAATTCCTGATAGAATTATTCCTGAAGATAAAAGTTTCGAGAAATTCTTGGAAAAGTTTTTGAGTTTTTGTCATTTGGAGCGGATCAAATTTTTCATTTTTTACAAAATTTGTTTACATTCTTGAGCGCACATCAGTGGTAACCATGGGAAGGAAAACTATGCTTCCAGACTTTATCCAGCTTTTACTGGAATACCAAATGCGGTGATACAATTAAATCGCTAGGAGCTCACACCATGCAGAACCAGTGTGCAAAATGTCAAGAAAATTGCATTGGGGGAACATGTTGGAAAGTGCGCTCAAAGATTCGCCATGTATTTTAAATGGGAGGTAAACAAAGCCGTCCGTGGATACGTGTAGCAACGACGGCCAAAAAATTAATCAAACATCCATTATCTCGGTACCCTTCAGGGCCACCGAGCTACAAAAATTCAAGTAGATGTAGTTTTAAGTGGCATTGACTTTAAGCTATTGAGCTTCAAAATCGGTGCAGCCGTTCAAAAGATAGACGCAAAAGAAAAATAAATTCGCTTAGTAAAAGCAATGGGTGTTGAAATTTTAAGTCTGGCATGGAGCAACCCCCAAAAATCTGACACCAACTTACCAGATGATCCTGAAGCCGGCAGTAAAAGGAGCAGAAGGACAACCGAGTGGAGGGATGATCATATTAGTTAAGAGAGAAAAATATGAAATTCAGAAAACAAGCGACATTACAAGGTTGTATTTGACAATGGAGTTAAAATGTGCTCAGACAAAGCAAAAATCATTTGTGATTGGTGTGTATTTTAATGACACTTTCGGTCCAACTGAAAAGGCAACATTCTAAAGTGCATTTGAGAAACTACAATAATTGAACCCGACCGATCCTATCATCTGCTTAGGCGATATTAATGTCCGCATTGGTGTATCCGGAGATGTGGACAAAGATATTTTACCAAGTGCAAAGTGTAACAATGTCGGAAACTCCAAAGATCTGGCCGCAAATGATAAAGGAGAGAAAATTCAAGACATGTTTGAAACAAACTGCTTCATGGTATTAAATGGCAGGTCCGTCACTGATGAAGGAGGAGAACTGACAGTTGTGTCCAAATTCGTGCAATCAAATGAAAAAAATATGTAGCAGTGATTGATCAGACCACTTCCCCATTGTGGTAACAATAGGGGAGACAAAAACAGAAAGCCAGTACAATAACCCGCTGAAACTCAAATGGCATGCAGAATCTTAACAGGCTTATTAAGAAAAGATCCGGCAGTTAATCAACAAGGAATCTCAACAACAGACAAGACTTTTACCGACCATAACCAAAGATGTAGCAACCTAGTTGGGATTAACAGCCAGATGAATCCCTCCAGTATACAAGCCGTGGTATGACACTGAATGCAGAGAGGCACGGAAAACTATGGGGAAATTACTCAGGACCCCCAAAAATAAAAAGGGGGAGAAGATTTACCGGAACCAGTATGAGGCAGCTAGCATATGATATCAAAAGCTTTTAAAAGGCAAGAGGCAAAATTACTGGCAACTGCAACTCCAACAATTACGTGAAGCAAAGAACACAACAACATTCTGGAACGAAATGAAGAAATTTAGGAAGTAGCCGTTTGTACAGAATGGAATCAGATAAGATCGATGGCGGGAATTCCACGCCAACCAGATGCCACCGAGAGAACAAGAAATCCTCTTTGACACAAGAGAAACCAGTGAACTGGATGACCCCGTAACGGAAGAAGTTCAAGAAGCTCTGACACATGCGAGTAACAACAAGGCCCCAGGAATGGACGGAACCCCAAATGAATCCGGGAAAAATCTACCACCAGAGGGCGTCAGTGAAGTAACAAGGGAATTCAACCGAATATTGGAAACAGCTGAAATACCAGCCGAATGGATAACTAGTGAAATCGTGATGCTTCACAAAAAAGGGAGCACAGACTATCCTATGAATTTCAGACCCATCTCGTTAGCCTAAATAGAAATGAAAATCTTCACTTACATTATTGCACAACGGCTAAATAAGTGCGCCAAAATCAATGATATTCTACCAAAAGCGCGAGGGGGCTTTCGATAAGCGAGACGTTGTCAAGAGCAAATCTTTAATTTATCCGCAGCCGTACACATCCATCTAAGGGAACCCGAAAGTAGAGCGTATCCACTGTTCATCGAGTTCCAGAGAGCGTTCCCGTCTATTCCACATAGTAAGCTGTGGCAAAGGCTCAACTCGCTGGGGATAAGTGAAAAATCCTGAACGTGCTACCGAATCTGTACAAACGAGCCCAGACAGTAGTCCGTATCCCAGAGGGCTATACTTGTCCTATAGAAGTAATGCGGGGGTTATTGCAGGGGGATTCCCTAAGTCCCCTATTATTCTCATTGTACATCCATGACATTGAAAGGCGAATCAGAAGGAGCGGAGCACTGGGGATAACAATTTCACCCGAAAACCGGCTGCATATGCTACTTTTTTGCGGACGACACAGTGGTCATGGCACCCACCGCAGGGGCTCTGAAGGAAAAAATAAGTTAGTACTGAAACTATATTTCGACGACTGGGCTTTGGTGGTCAACTTTGGAGAGACAAAAGTAGCGGTTTGGGGGTATTAATTTGCTCCTCAGCAGTGTTTAGGCGCCAGTTTCACAGCGCCAAGAAGAGAGCAGGACAGATATCTCAGCAAGTGCTACAGCTAATACATCGTACCCGACTGTGTAATGTCCACTCTACTTACGCCTTGTTTGAAAGTGTAGTGAAGCCAACTCTGTTATACGCATCTCCAGTATGGGCGCACCGTTGTACAATGGAAATGTTGCCAACGCAAAATAACTACTATAGACGGGATTGACATATTTGCTTTGATCTTAGGCTCAAAAAATGTAAAGCAACTCTGTCCTGGCCTGCGCGCAGCATGAGCTACTGTACCTCGAAGTGTCAACATGACAAGAGTGTGAATACTCTATTCAACCAATGTATGAGTTGATGAAAGCTATTACACAACAGTTTCTCGGGGCGCACGGTCACTTGAAGCTCTTATTGACCTCATTTGACTTCTGTCCTTTATATTATCATCGCAAATGAAACAGTGGATTTGGTTGGTTGGATTAGAAATATTTTAAACGAACAAATATTTAAGGAGCCATGGTGATCCCACTTTCCGTAAGCATTTGCATCCTTGACAAAAGCAAGCAAGACCATCGCAGAAACTTCGCAAGCAGCTTACGCCTCCCATCAGTGGGTACCCAAAACTTACTTTAGCCCCAATAAAGCGTTTTCGGAATCGAACCCCACGGTACATAGTCTGAAACGTGCTGCAGCATTCACAACTGCCTCTTCTAAGTATGTACCCCTTCAGGCCCGGAGAGACAAATACCGGGCCGTGTTCTTAAAACTATTATCCCTACTACTATTATGACTAGAATAATGACTAAAACCTGTAGGAGAGCATCTGAAATGCGAGCACAAAATAGATGCAGTGCGTTCCGGAAGATCACGATAAACCGGAGACACATAATTTTTGTCGCCTAAAAAATTACTAGCTTGGAACCCCAGGGTCGCCAGACCCGGCACTACTACAGTCCTGGGTGAGAAATAAGGACTGTGGTCTCGCGCTTACTACTTTGTTCACATAACCGCGAGGTGAAGATAAGTAATTGACTAAGGTCATAAACCATTGGATATAATACCATCATTTCATAAACCTCATTTACGCAAGAGAATAGGTCTACCACTGGTGTCAAGGTTGGAATGGACGGCTGCTGCCGCTGGGACCACATACTGAAAACGGCAACAACAGTTACTTCAGAACATATTTTAGTTTAAATATGCTGGCGTGGTTATGCATGGAATGTCGCACGAGCAGTTTTTATGCTCTTTCATTGTTAATCATCTTTAGCAATGTCCATTGGGCTATTGTGAACAAATGGAACGAGATTCAAAATTTTCCCAGCAAATGCTCGACACAGAGAAACGAAAGAATGTCGCATGTAAAACTTGATATTTTCGTCCATTCTACATGATTTTAATTAATGTCCGTTGAGCTGTTGTGAAGAAATCAAACAGATTCGAAATTTTTATTTATACAGCCAAACTCAGTATCAGACTCAAAGTTCCTAGCAAGGACTCGTCAAGAAAAACGAAGTCATGTCATAAACGTAGCTTGTTATGCTCTTCCATTGTAGACTATTTTGAATAATGTCCGTTGAGGTAGGCTTGCTTCGTTGCAAAGGCTCGACCCAGAGAAACGAAAGAATGTCGCATGTGAAGTTTGATATGCTCTTCCGTTCTACACGATTTTGAGTAATGTCCGTTGAGGTATTGCGAAGAAATCAAACAAGATTCGAAATTTCTCCTGCAGAGGCCAAACTCAGTGTCAGACTCAAAGTTCGTAACAAAGGCTCGACCTAGGGAAACGAAAGAATGTCGCATGTGAAATTTGATATGCTCTTCCGTTCTACACGATTTTCAGTAATGTCCGTTGAGCTATTGTGATAAAATCAAACAAGATTCGAAATTTCTCTTTCAGCAGCCAAACTCAGTATCAGACTCAAACTTCCTAGCAAAGGCTCGACTTAGAAACGAAGGATTATCACATACGTAGCTTGTTATACTCTTCCATTCTAGGCCATTTTGAGTAATGTCCGTTGCGCTTTTGTTAAGAAGTGCTACAAATTGAGGTGTGGTTCAGCAGCCAAATGGGAATTCGAGAAAATGCGAACCAATAAGGGGTTTAAAATAGATATACGTCTGCTAGCTGGTGTTTGGCTGCTGGCTGCAAACTTGATGTCCATGAATCATGGACGTAGCTGAGAAAGAGTGAGTTTCCCTTGTGTGCCTTCCCTGCTGTGGCCAGGGCAGCCACGGGTCTTCCTGGGGTGCATTTTTCAATCACCTTGCCGAATTCAGTCTCAAACAGGGTGACTTTTCTTGTTTTATTTGCACCGGTCGGCTGTTCAAACTCCAGGATTTGGACGGAAGTTGGTCCTAGATGTGATGATGACGGTGTGGATTGCTGCTGGATTTTCACAGCTAATGGCACAGACAAATAAATAGTAAACTTGAAACTTTGTTACAAAAATAATTTATCGTGGAATTTTTGTCAGCTTACCCTGCACTTTTACGAGGCTATTGACAATGGAGGAACAGGATGTCCTACGTCTACGGAGCTTCCGGTGGTGGCTGAACTCGGTGTGGAATTACTTTCCTCCCTGGCCGTCTAGCAAAATTGTTGACAAAATACTTCAATTACATATCATGTGGATCACCTAATACTTTTGCTTGTAGCACATAACACTGCACTCACCTGCCCGGCTGCACCGTTTTCATTCAGCTAATGTAGCTCATGTATAATAAGTTGCAATTTTTGTATGCAATCTTCAGCATTTGAAAAGCCTCGTACGTCACGGCACTCTTGCTCTACGTTATACTGTTCATAATGCTGGGGCAAGGACTGTTTTTGGAAGGAGCTTGGACTGGTGTCAAGTATTTCCTTACGCCCCAATGGGGAAAACTTCTGAGCTGGAAGGCAATAGGGGGCTACTGAAAATATTTCAACGTGTCCATTACATTAGATAACAGATCATAGTCCATTGAAATAACTCTAGATTTCCCTTTATAATAGGTTTGGTATGAAGCCGTGGTCCAGTGCTTCTTTTCGCTTTCGCTGGGGGCGGGTTATACTATTATGTAAGTCTTATTGGATTTAGTGATGGATATGAGTGGCTATTTAAAATGAGATGGGTTCTTCTACTCAAAGGTCGGGAAGCTACAACCGCTTCGATCACAAATTGTACCGGGATGCTATCATAATTACCGCCGTGGATACCGTAACAAGCTTGCTTGCCGGGTGCACAATTTTTGCAGTGTTGGGCAATTTGGCATTAGTTCTGGACAAGACCAATGACCAAGTTACTGATGATGGGATGAACCTTGCCTTTAAGGCATATCCATTGATCCTGTCGAAAATCGGCTCGGCTCCTCAGGTTGGTTGTTATTCCTTTTAAGTGGAAATTCTATCCAGAGGAACGTAGAGCGTACGTTGAGTGTTTTGTATTTATTTGCAGCTATTTGCCGTTCTGTTCTTCCTCATGTTGTTCACATTGGGAATTGGAAGCTCCACGTCGAATGTAAATTGTGTCGGTAAATTACGGTCATTCGGGATAGGAGACCTGATTGGAGGAAAGAGGGTGGCTTGTTTACGTCACACCGGTACGTAGGAATGTTTTGATTGGTGCCTGAACTAAATGTTAAACTGCGTGGCATATGATTCCATGGTTTTTTTTTTACAAAAATGGGATTATTTTTAAAGGGTGGCGAAGTAATTATGAGCCTCGTGGACAATCATACGGGTCGATTCCTGTTGTTTCTCGGATCTACGTTGGAGGTCAGTTAAAAGCATAGTCATCATCATGATCCACGATTGCCTTTTAGTGCTGCTATGGTAACTCAATAAACATCATGTTTTCTAGATCGTTGCCATCGCTTAGGTGTATGGAGTGAAAAATGTTGCCCGGGGTTTGAAATTGGAAAATACGTTGGGGTACCATAACGCCAGTTTCTCTTTGCGTACTGCTCTTTTTACAGCTAGCGACGTTTACACCAGTCAATTGTATCCCTATTAGTGCTACGGGTTAGTTTTTTTTGAAAAATATTACAGCGTTTTTAAAAATTTCCACATGGAGAGTCAGAAATGTGATTATGTATAATTTTTTTCAGTTTGCGGCTGGATCTTAACCGCCATCGCCGTCCTAAGTCCGCCACCATCACCGTCCCTTCTGTTCAGCTCAGGTGGTCCTGCAGCGATCTGGGCACAGCTGGCTAGAGGTAAATTTTTTTTCATTGCTACGGTCACTCTAAGATTGGACGATCATTACCGTCTTTCTAATTCCTTTTTGGTTTTTAGAGAATTAAACAATCATTGAAACCTGATGCCTCCTGGGGTCCGAACGAGTGGTCTAATAGGCGGGAATGGGAAGAATTGCCATTGTAGTGCAGAAAGTCCTCGAATCAAAAACAGTTCATAAACAACATATGTTACAAGTTAGAGCGCAAAAAGCACAATTCTGGGGGTTGCTCTGCCTTTCATAATTTCAAAGCTTCAATTGGCACTGAGGCATGAAGCTCAATGTCTTCGAATCATCTGTTATC
The DNA here is from genome assembly GCA_034694225.1 of Bourletiella hortensis. Classification (NCBI taxonomy): domain Eukaryota; kingdom Metazoa; phylum Arthropoda; class Collembola; order Symphypleona; family Bourletiellidae; genus Bourletiella; species Bourletiella hortensis. The sequence goes on along the minus strand of JAQFYD010000713.1, from coordinate 1,219 downwards.
ATTGAAGTGCTAACACAAGACCATTTGGATTAATGGCGGACTAATTTCTGGTATCGTTTTCGTTGTAAGTTAGGTTCATTTACATATGTGGTCAGCAGCGCTTCATTAATTTTGGAAGGCCTCCCGCGTATCCTCTTGGACGTCGTCGTTGCCCGTGTTCAAAATCATCACGGACAAAGTCAGTGTACCCAAGCCAACAAGGATGTTCCATTCTGTTCGTCCAGTTTTCTCATCAAACGCTCCTTGTGTGTCCATCAGGAGCACATCAAACTCCTGGTAAACTCCTAGTAGTAAATTTTCAACTGGTAACTTCTAACTTTTTAGAAAAATAAAAGCTTCATTGATTTTCGATTTGCAAAAAAAATCTGAAGCCGAGCAAAGCCACCCCCAAAAATTGTTCCTTTTGCACTGTAACTTGTTTCTGACTGCGACTAATTTTTGCTAGACAGTGAAGACTGAATGCAAAATATCAAATTTGTTATCAGATTTTTACAAAGACCACGTCATTTTCTATCAATCCAGGCACCCGAGAGGCAGCAGTGCTTTCAGTCCGCGAACTTCAGAGATTGTAAATAATTTCACAGATTATGCAAGTCAGTGGAAAAAATCAGGATTTTGTAGTGGTCGCTTATGAACGTTCTTCAATCGTTTCAAAACAACTTCATCAGAAGCTCTTATGACATTTTCAATTTTTGGATCGTTGGAGCGAACTGAAATGGACAAGTTCTTGCGAAAATATCTGGTACTTCCAGCTCAAGCTGCTTAGAGTTCTTGAACTTGTGGGCATTTGCTTGCAAAAATTTAGAGAGTCGTCCACGCTTTGGATTCACACTGTATGTGGAAAACCTGTATCCACGTGCAGCTTTCTCAACGGCATGCTGCAGTTTTCCACTTTGGGACTTCCAGGCTAGTTCCAGCTCCTCCAATGGGTTCTGAGTGTGCTTTCACTGAGTTTTTAGGAGGCGAGCTTGCGAGTCCTCCTTATGTGATGGAGGCTGATGCCACAACCCCTTCGCCAATCTCATGACTAAACCCAAAACACGATCCGCCCGTGTGCGGTGTCAAAATGACCGGGCAATTGCGCCCGTCATTTTCATATCCCGTACGTACGGCTGGGTGCACAAACAGGCCCACAATCAATGTGTGATATACTGCTGATTTTGTAACATTTGCGTGATGGTACGCTCAGTTATGCTGGTCTGCTATCCGCTGTGTTGGA
>JAQFYD010000712.1:0-15904 GCA_034694225.1 Bourletiella hortensis | reverse complement strand
GAATGTGACATACTGTGTACAGCTTCAATACTATTGTCGTTATTATTATGTAAATCATAGTCTACTACTACTACTACATGTAAAGGTTTCGTCGTAAGTCTAGGAGAAATGTAATTATACTTGTAATTATTACAAAATTACAATAAATAAAATAATCAATCTCTATTATTTCTGAAAAGGTTCATGTGACATGTAATGATGCATTTTATTTCCAACTCGTTGCCATGACTTTGTAGCTGCGTAGATCCCTTCTCTTGTCCATAGCCCAAAATTTCTTCACCAAGTTTATGGAAGTGCTAACAAGCATTATGTCGTGTATGAACGTCTGCATTATTGCCCTGTACGAAGAATATATTCTAAAAAAATATAAATAAAATAATAATAACAATAATACTAGTTATTTGGTCGCATCCGTAAGATAAATTACATTTACGCTTTCCATTTGTGTGCTGCTCTTCTGGTCTGACGTGTGCAATGTACAAACGACGATGAAAATGTGAATAAAAATAACGATAAAATGATAAAACAGGAATTCTGCCTGCGGTAGTCCAAGGTCATTTCCACCACTTTTAAATGCACAAACACAGATGCTATACATGGATGCATTTTACGTATGATTCATCAATGATGATACACACGGTAAATAATTTGAGGAATTCATTCATCATCATAGTTTTCTCTCCAGTTTTTTTTCAATTATTTATTTATTGTTTCACTTTGTAAAGTAGTTCCACCATCGCCGAGACGACGACGGTCCACATGTAAAATGAAGCAGAGCTGATTATTATTAAATCTATGGTAAATTCACTCATTACTTTTGTAGTAAGCTTCATGATATTATCATTACATCCTAAGCACAATGACACTAACTATAATAATAAGAATAATAATATAGAGGAATTACCAATTACCCAACAAAATCCTACAAGCCTCCTGTTGATCACGTAATATGGTCTTTTAGTACGTGTCCCACAGTGATGGCGTACAAATGGGAAAAAATATGAATTAGCTGAATATGATGATCACCCACGGTGATGATAACAACAATCATGGTTACAATTACATTAGGATGCATCAAATCCGCCAAGAACAACAGATGATTTCCGCAGAAAAGTAGTCGTAGCTAGTAATAGTAGTAGTAACTGACCGAGGTCTTGAATGAAGGTTCTTGTCATACAAAATCTTAGCGCCATCACGCTAATTATTAAGACCTATATAATGATTCCTCGCGGATACTGTAAAATAACCTGAGACATTCGTACCCTTCCACACACTCACTCACACATACACATAACGGACACAAAAATATCATCACTGCCATATGTCTCTAAATACGAAATAATAAACTTGTTCGCAGTAGTTCCAAAAAAATCAACATGTTCATATCCATTTTCGTTGTAGTATAGTAGAACAAATAATAACGGTTCTGTGAGTCCTATTATTGCAAAACAGTGCATTTTCATATCGAGAGTAGTAACAAATATTATTTAACGAAGACCACCCCTGAAACAGAAGGAGCCTACTTTGCCAAAGATGCCACAGTAAAACCAGGATAAATAATTTTATGTCCCTTCATTTCTTCCTCATTAATCATTCAAATATCCTCACCATCGTGATTGCTGGTGATCATTATTATTATAAATAAAAAGTGTATAAAAACGAAGATGTATTCCCCACCACTGATGACGAAAATAGCATCATCAGCATAATGGATACAAAGTGAAGTGTATATTATCAAGTGACAATCAAGCTTGACGATAGTGTAGTAGTAATAATAGAGTCATAATCATCAATCACTCGTCGAAAAAGAAATGTTATCAACGTAGCAGAAGTAATAGTAGAGTAGTAATTATTACAACAACAATAATAATTAACCAGAGGTGACGACTGTAAGTGCTCAAATAATAATAATAACTGTATATAAGTAGAACGACGAAAGTAACCTGGTCACGAAGAAGAAGTAGTAGTGAGAGAATTTCAATTTGCTGGGATCACACTTACATTTTTTTGCCTCTGTATTTCTGTATCGTAGGAGTCGTAGAAGTTGTAGTACCAGTAGAAGCAGAAGTAGGAGAGGGGTACGAAGATGACTTTATCGGAGATGAACGCGAGTGTGTGTCTTTCACTTTTCTCTCAATCTTTTCTTCATAATTTAGTCACTGTCAAATCAATCAAGCACATCAAAACATCAGGGTTAGAGTTCATGTATATATTTTTTCATCATCAATTTTTTTTCACGTGAACCATGACTGAATTGAAAATAGACTCCCCGAGGTTAATCAATGGCAATCGTATACGCGTACGGCAATGTAGTAGTAGCAGTAGCAGTAACTAAGTGCTTCTTCTTCATTCATTCCCTACGACACATGAATGCCAGAGGCACTCAAGTTTCTTGAGCAATTCAATCACGATTAAAGACGGTTTCCATCTACCCAGCTCTCAGGTAATTATTATTAGCTTTCTTTCTGGTCCCTAAATCTCGAAAAAAATATATATCTGTTCTTGCAGGACCGGAGATTTGAGACGGTACTGTAGTAGTTTAGCGAAGCACTTTGAGCAATAGTAATACGACTTGGCGTTTCGTGTACGATTTCCCATTTTTCTAATTCGTAAGGTCACTCAACTATATGACTCATAGGATTTAATCTCGGTTCGGTGGCAAAGAAAACGAAAACGAAGAAATTTCTGGCGAAGAAGGATACTAATTATTTGAAAAAGCATAAGAGCAGCAGCTGTAATGCCTGTCACTGCGAAAGTGACAAATACTTCGTCACAGCCCAACCGGCACTACGACCGTGCCATCTGCGTTGTTCGAAGAATTCATCATAGCTTTCAGTACCCCAATGCAGGAGCACAAAAATCATGATCAGGTCGGAGAGGGGTAGGATGGATGACAAGAAAGCAAATACGAGAACAAAATTAGTAGAGGAGAAATTCAGAGAGCAGCGAGATCTACAGCTGACAGTATGTGTACAGGCTTGAGGAGGAACTGATTTTTGTGCACCATGATGGAATTGAATTGTATCATTCCATTCCGCAACGGCAAACAAAATCTGACAGGAGGAGCAGTAATAACAATGTAGCACTAGTAGAAGAATGGAATATGTTTCAAAATGGTACCTCGTCGAATGTTTGTCCTATCAACGTGGATTTTCGTAGAAGATTATGTGGGAATCATTTTTCATACACGAACATGTAGAGTACTTCAAAGCAGACGTAGTAGTAGTAGTAGTAGAGGGAGGTGTAGTAGTAGTAGTAGTGTAGATCAACTAATGGGCTTTACTCTAATAGTAGTCATCGCCGGATCCAGAGCGGTTGTAACTGTCACCCCCGTAGCTGCCACTATTTAAGTAGACATATACACAACTTGATCGTACGTAAATTCATTCGGAGATAATCGAAAAATAATTTATCATTTTTGGTCATATAAGATCACTATTCGAAATCGGACGGATACTACTATACAACCTCATATATAGAGAATATTGGCGTTCTCGTTTCGGAAAAAATACATCCCCCTTCGGCTTCACACGTGCTCTGTACTCATACTTCTCACGAGTTCGTGATAATAATATAATTGTCGGTTTCAGTCGAGAGAGAAAAACTACCATGATTCGGAACGAAGAAAAAACAGAAGTTAGGAGGAAGAAGCAAAAACGGAGACAATAAAGCCTTTCAGCAATGCTCCAGAAATGTCCCTATTATAACGGCTTGGACGGTCAACGCGAATAGGTCGAGGACGGTCAGTCACCTACCTACACAGATTGCATGGCATGCAGGTCAAGTCAGTACTTTTCCCCCTTCACCACTCTTCTGCATATCTGCTCGAAGTTCCCTTCATGCGATCCACTTACCCAACTGTCCCTATTATCATTCGTAAATCAAACACACAATCATGCTCCATCACATCATTCACACACTTACTATATGATGAAAACGAAAAGAAGATAGATCTTTATCCTCGATACAAGACGCCATGTTCTAATAATACAAATCACTTGACGAAGGTGAACGGGACCTTCTTGTAGAAGGAGGAGAGTAATCTGAAGAACGATGCTTCTTCCTATATCCCGATCTACAACAGACATGACAGAAAAACAGGAAATGCTTCAATCTACCAATTTTAAAACTCTCTCCCGTAACGTCTTCATTTGTGCGAAAAAACAACGAGAACACAACACGTAGCATTGTGACGAGTGCATGCGACAACACTTATGTTTACACGTCGTGCTTAAGTGATGATCCCATGTAGCTATGTGCGAAATCGATGATGACAAAGTTACGAGGATAAAGGCGCTGCCGCTGTTGTTGCCAGAAGAACGCTGTTCTGGTTAAAATCATTTGGATTCCAAATCCAAGCAGCGAAAACGTCTTGACTGCAGTAGTTAAATATTGGCTTAACGTGACTGTTTTTCTGGTCCTACTCTAATCTTATTAGGGAAGTGAAAATACTACAAAAATTCAGACTGCAGCGGGTAGCACTTTTTGGCGAAGTGAAATGAGCCACCATGAGGTAGCCATTATTGTACTTTCATATCACAGTTTCGCTTTTTACAAAGCGTCAAGGTACTTTGAAGACTAGAGCGTCAATAATCTCTGAGATCATAGAACGAAGCTGTTCTGAAGCCGCAATTAAATGCAACAGCTTACTATTTGGACGCGGGGGTAAGAATACTGATAAACGTAGATGGTCTGACGACACACATTCAAAGAGGAATGCTTGGATCTATCACAACAATTAGTAACGATGACGAGATCTCATTTTCGAAGTTGATTATTAGTGACTGTAAACAGTACTCTCGCCGTAGGACAGGCAGGTAATCGTTGCTAAGGTGAAGAAGGAAAGGAAGAGCAGTAGTAGCAGCGTAGTGAGCATATGTGTGTGTGTGCACATTGTTAAAGCGACAAAATCATTCGTTTGATATCTCCTTTTCACGGCTATTTTTCATCTTTGGCTGACTTTTGACTGCAGTGGAAGTAACAAGCAGAAGACATAACCAAGACGACCAGGAGGGTTGACTGGGAAGCTTTTCGTTCCTTCATAAATCGTGCGAGATTGAATTTAGATTCGCGAGAGATACTAAAGACATGCACACACACACACTAGCCTCATTAGATATTACTCTCTGTCAGAGGTATAATGTAATGGAGGTAAAAGAACAGAAATGGCGAAGAAGGATGGATGATGCCATCAATGCGAGCGATCAGAGAGGAATCCTAGAGTAGTACAGAGAGTCGCTATCATTCACTTGCTCTCATCATATACGATTCAGTTTTAAAGTCTGTCTCTCACTGACCTAAACTCGAAAACAAAATAAATAAAGAAAACAAAATGTCAGTATTGTGCCGACGGGATTAGCAATTATAATAATACAATTACAAAGATAGAGAGAAGAATTCTTCGTTTGAACCCCAAGGCTCCCTCAACCACCACATATTTACATACTTGATGGTGAGCAAGGCTGGAGGTTACAATCATATAAGCTTTCGTATCAGAATTACTTGATAAACACGTGAGAATCGTGCAGTGAACACCGACTATTATACAACAGTGCCCGTGTGTCACCGTGTATTTAAACTCCGGTTGTCATACTAAGTAAGTAAGAGAGTATTCATTATTAAGTATCTTGTTCCTTGAATATTTACCTGCCCCGGCTTATGGGTGAACGGCTGCGGTACCGAGATGATGATGAGTAACCGCCACTTCCACCAGAAGAGAATCCACGGCCACCACTTCCTCCTCGTCCGCCGCCACCACTACCGCGAGATGACCCGTAGTCATCGTACCGGCTTCGGCTTCCACCATCACGTCCCCCTCTGAATCCTACAAGTCCAGCAGTAGTTTTGATGATTAAAAAGTCGTCTCAGACAGAAACATAGAGTTTCGTACTCAAGAATTTTCTTCTCTCAAATAGAAGCAGTAGTAGTAGTAGTGGTGGGACTAGTAGTGGTATTCGTTACGTATAATAATATATGGAGTGTCACATTTACCACACATGTCACAATGGCTTGGCAGCAATAATCATGACTGCCCATAATCGCTACATATGATTCCAATCATTCATGAAGTCATTTCAAATGACAATCGCAATACCAATAATTTATGCTCACAACTAGCACTACACAGATGTGTCTTCCAGTCTATAGTGTCTTTAACATCCGTGCTCAAGTAAACATGCTTAATGCTAGAGCTCCCAGAGCTGTCAGAATAGTTAATAAACTTAAGGCCATTTAAAATGAGTGTGCTCTGCCGTGTGAATTGCAAACCCGTGTAACCTTTTTGTCAACCACAGAGACAAAAACATGCATGAGATACATTGATTTGGTGCAACTCGGCCACATTATCATCAAAGTGCCATGTGTATTCTATCCGCATAAGCCAAACTATTTTCAGTGGTGGAAAAGCAACCGTCGTGCATCCGCTGCCAAACTCTCCTCAACATTCGCAAGTAAGTGCTGCGGGCTCACTTAATAATAAATATCGAGCAAAATTACTCATTCCCAAAGCAGTTAATAACGAGCAATGAATTAATAATGAATCATCATCATGTGAATTAAGTCTGAACCCCAACTACGTACGCACGTTGAAGAAAGCAACCAAGACTAAGGTAAGTCTTACAGATAAGACAGTCCACGCACATAGTAATGCCATATTAGAAATACTGGTGTGCTGAAGGTGCTACAGGAACAGCTATTTATACAAAAGTAAAGCAACAGGAGGAGATAAGAGCGAACCATGACTTATCAGCAAGTATATATGAAATAAGAATCATCTATCACACACAAAATTTCGATCGTACATCTTCGTCTTTTATAATCATCATTCAACTTCTCAAGCCATTATTTATAATAATAAATAGCAAAAATTGAAATTCGCAGCATTATTATCATTAAATCCGTTATAGTCACAGGTACGGCACTGTATAAAAAAACTTGACAATAGTAGTTCTGTTTTTCTTCTGTGTTCATATAATAATAATGTAGCAGTAATAATCGTCGTCGCTAATCATCCTGGATATTCGAAGATACATACATATTTTCCCCATTGTTTCATAGTAAAAATATGCAAAAATAACGCCGAAGTTCGAAGTGTTATAGGTTTGGTATAGTCGTAGAAGTATAGTAGAATAGTAGTTAGCAGCATCATCCTCATTGTATCAACAACTAAGCGCTTGCTTGCTTGCAGCTTGAATGGCATCATCATCGAGATTTTTACGCGATTTCATAATGGGATTTTTTTCACGAAGATGTACAATACATTTGTATTTTATGTTATTTTGGGTAGCTCTTAGCCCACGCATACTAAGAACAACAGTAGTAGTAGTAGCAGACGTTACGTTTACGTAGAGAAGTGAACAACATTAATATTTGGATGTGTGGGACATTTGAGGGGGGAAGACAATAATTCTTCCTATTATTTATAGACTCGTCGTCGTCATCGTAGTGTTGTGTAATTGGCAAAAATAATATAAAACTTCCTCACGGGCCAACATCACGTAGAATGTCGTAGAATCATAAAGCAGCAACAACAATAGAAATAACAATGGTAGTAGTGACGATAATAATAATAATAATAAAACCAATCTTTCAGCCCATGCTAAGTAAGCTGAATATTATTATATGACGTGAAAGACTAATACATCTTTCTTTCTTGGAGAACAAACAAATAAAAAAAATCTATTGTGAATTGTCCTCATTTATGAGAATATAAAAAAAAGCTGGTCATTATTTGTACTAAATGTTTTGCTCAAAAAAACACGGATCATCTAGCAAATATAATGAACTTTTCAAGTTTCTATAATAGGAGTTTTATGTGTTTTTGCGTGGGCCAAGTAGTTACGTGGAAAAGCTCAAGGGGGGCTCATCAAGTAGTAAGTGCAGAGAGTTTTGTTTTTCTAATTCCATCTCCCCTGAGGCTCATCATCAAACGTACCACGAGATCCTCCACGACCTCCTCCGTATCCTCCACCACGGCCACCGCCACGACTTCCACCATCTCGGTAGCCTAAACCAATGAGAGTAACACAAAGCAGAGTTGAGGTAAGCTGGTCCACACATTTTAGCATGAGACATGATCATGTCGTCACAGCGTCCCCACAAAATAAATTAATTCTCGCCGCCGTATCTAAGGAGAGGGGATGGATATGCCGTCCCAGTCTAGTGGAGGAGATTTTCGGCACCAAAGACCGTAAACGAGACTGCCGTACGTAAGCCCAACAAAAAATTGTTGTTGTCGTCGTCCCAAAACGTCAATGTCATTCATTCCCACCCACGGATTAGAATAAAGTAGTAGTGAATAATGGAAGAAGCGGGTGGTTCAAACAGGCACAATGTGTAATAGCAACAAATAAAGATGTAGTGTTATATATATGGATATAGCCTAAAATAATTTATTAAAATCCCCGTGAAAAGAACCGCAAGTCATTAAGGCCAAACGCCCAATCAAGTTCAATCAGCGGATTAAAACTTGCAAAATCTCACTCACAGGAACGCGCAAACTACACCACATTTGACAGAGCAGGAGAGCGGCCCCATACTACTGTTGTTGCCAAAAGCGGACTGACTTAAACCATAAAATTAGAACACTTTGCTCGCATTCCACCATGTTCCACTATTATATTCCGAAAGTAACATGTATGTTACTTGTGACATATGGGTACTACTATATGAATTTCCCCCCGAACTCTGCAAGCTTTCCGAAACTCAATCCCGTAAAGACTTGTATCCAGAGTTGGTTAGGAACGAGTTGACAAACAGGTCATTTCTCGTTTACGCTCCTTCGTGACGCTCCATGTAAATGTATTTTAACGCGTGACACACTACCATTCCCACAACTACTGCTTATCTCGTGATAATAATGATAAAAAAATATAGGCAAGTCAGTATGAAGAACAACGACTAACCTCCTCCTCCACGAGATCCACGGTAACCGCCGCCATCTCCATAGCCGCCACCGCCGCGACCTCCTCCATATCCACCGCCGCCGCCACGACCGCCGAATCCACCTCCTCGAGAACCACCGCGTCCACCACGTCCACCTGGGGCTCGGGGTCGGGAGACTTCAACCCTCAATTTGCAACCCATGAAATCCTCTCCATTGAGGGCATCCACGGCATCTGATGCGGACTCAGCCGACTCAAAGTTGACGAAAGCAAAGCCTGGAGGGTTGAAAGCTACCCAGACATGCTCACATTTCCCATACTTGCTGAACAGCTCCTCTAGGTGTTCCCTCTTCACGCTGTCGGTGATGCCACCGACATACAAACGGGTACTGCCCATGTCACCTATCTGTAATTAAAAAAAAAGAAAACATAAAAATCCCATATCAATCATCATCACATCACCATCTACTACTCAGCCCAACACATTCCCACCTCAGCTCTCTAATTACAACATGACATTTGTCTTAATCTAAAATCTAATCCAATTACAACACATTGTCTACTCCTGTACTTTTCCTCGACCGCATCCTACTACTAAAAACCTACGGAAACAAATAGCGGCAAGATGAACAACCGCCTACCTGCCCAACGCATGCATCATGATACATAAGGTCATTGCAATGCCCCGAGGATCAATTGCTTCTGCTTGCTTAACTAAGACGCAAAAACAACTCAGTCGTGATCCTCCTCCTACCGTAAAAGATGGCTGCCTGACGTACACTTATTTCAAAGCAAAAGCATGAGGTGCTGCATGGCTCCAATGCTATCACAACGGGGAAAGTTCCTACTACACCGACGTCACTAACAATCATTACATACTAACCGACGCCGGAGCATGCTGTCCAGCAATAAGCGAATGGTGCGCCAATGGGAAATGTTAAAAAATTTCCGTTTGCAAACAGAAAAAAAAATTCTCACGGGACCTAAACGTGACAATGATTCTTTCTTCCCAATGCTAACAGTTAGCTACTTCCGCTCGCGTAACAGTATTTAACTAACAAGTTACTAACTGAACTACCTGGAACTTAAGGAGTTGATGGAAAAAAACCGGTCGATCGATAAAACTGACGCAAACGAATGTATATGTCTGCACGCCTGAGCAAGGCATCCTGCCTTGCCTGACTAAGCCATTTCTCACTCTATAATAGTCTATTACGAGTTATGGGAAGCCGCCTAACTTTTTTACCGTTTTACCGGCTGAATTTGGAATTTAGTCAAAATTTAACTTACCTTGAAGCCTTGGTGGTTCACGAGGAGCGGAGCGAAGTTATTTTTTTAGCCGTTTAGGCTTGAATTTCGAAGATTTCGAAGAAAACGAAGAAATTGGACGTCCTACACGACGTTCCTCACTTGATCTCTCTCAAAGATGATGGCTGACTGCGAGGCTTCACTCGGTTCGCCTGCTTTTCCAGTCAGTCTACCCAAGCCTCCCGTTGTCCACGGCTTCCACCAATCAGCGGTGGCGTTGCGGGCCCCCACGCTGCCCCACGAAGCCGTCACCCGCTTTCACTCTACTGGCTGCACTTCAAATGGCACCTGCCACTCCCATCCTTTGGCGCGTACTGACAACAGTTTGAATACCACAGCCATGTGCTTTCACTGCTTTCCAACCCGCAAATTTTTTTCAATGCATGCATACAAATGTAATATGAATGATGAATGAATGAATGAATTAGTTTGATACATGAGTTGATATAATAAATAAATATAGATGCTTTGCTTTAATGAATTATTTCGCTTCGCACAGTACGGCTCGTAGGCTGTAAATAATGTGGAGCTATTGGCTACTGTGCATCAGCCAGTATGGCCATTAGCATTTCCATCTTGTTAAGAAAATTTTTCCCTTCAAGCTTCTCAACCTTGATGGGCTTGTATATAACACCCTCAGTAGATTCAAAGATTTCATCTCCATCGAGCTTTTCAAACCTAAAACTAGTATCAATATCCATACGATCCTTATTACTACTCTCCGCCACGCTCGCTGCTGAGGTTCCGGGAGGATATCCTATGAAGACTTGGGGCCCAGGCCCGGCATGGTTACTATGTGGACTGCACCGGACGGCAAGAGTTCTTTTCCCGGTGGGCGATGATAGTAAAACTCCGGAAGCATTCCCGAGGCTTTCACAAGTACCTACGCCTAGGTGAGCACTGCTGGATAATACGGTCCAGCCCATGCATTTTGATAGAGATTGTAAACTCATTACTTGGTGGATGGCGATCTGTGAAAAAAAATAGAAGATTTTTTGGAGATTTATAATAAGAGAGATTGGTATGGAGTGGGGTAGAGATAGACATATTGTGTATGTATACCTGGCAAAGAATGACATCGCGAAGTTCTTGAGGGTCTTGACCCAGATGGATGGCTTTGCCATCTTTCAAAATACATTTAAGAGTCTTTTCCTTCACGTGTATAACTACGGATGTTTTAGCGAAATAGTCATAGCCGGAAGAGAGAAGGTTGACACGAACACAGGAGTGAGTGACGGCATTTAGTGATGCCCAGTGACAGACGACGAGAGGATCCTTGATATCTTTAGATAGCTGGTCTAGGACGTACATGGTTCGAAGTCGGAGTACAACGTGCTGAGCCTGACGAATCATTTCTTCCAAGATTCCTTCTCTGTGGAGGCAAATAATGAATGTTATGATTTAGACGGTTCCGATACTACTTTTTCCAAGTAAAGTCTATATAAATCAAATTTACTTTTTTGTCATCTTCAAAAGAGTGTATCGATCGTAAGCCAAAGGACCCGCTAGTCTTCTTTTCTTAGAAACTCCAATTGGAGCAGTTGCGGGATGAGGAAGAGGGATGCAAGAATTTGACCGATGAATTTCTCTTAAAAGCTGATGGAGCTGGTGTTCGAGAACGTGGTTGTGATCTGTTTTCCCATGCAATGAACTATTTATGGGACTGGGCGCAGCTGCAGCAGCTGCTGTTTTGGATGTTCCGTGGCATAGCCCAATTATGAGTAAAATCCCGGGAAATAATGTTGCTGTAATCTGGTCTCCCACAACTAGTGGAGGTATCGGTAAAGTACTTAAAGTCACAGTCTCTCGGGCTAGTGCTGAGAAAAGTTCACGACAAAATAAGACGTTCTGAGCTGCTTCTAGCCGTTGCTGCCAATGTGCATCCCCTGGAGTTGAAGTTGAGTTTGGTCCAGTAATATTCGCAAGACTTAGAATATCCTGATCCTTCTGTATGTAAACTTGTATGTACGCTATTCCTTCTAGTTCCTTGGGAACTGTTACTCGCAGAGTTGAGGATGGCTTTGCAGAGCCAGAAGCTGTTGTACTCAAGCTATCATCCGCTCCATCAGTTCCAGTTCCCTCTTCTTCCGCTTTGGTCACTTCAAATATCCCCTGTTGCTGAAATCTCGACCCTGCCGTCCTATAGGAAAGGTCACCTAATATCGCATTTCCCACTTTTCTCAGTCTCCAGTTCTGCCGCAGTCTCAAAAGCTCCAAGTGAAAGTCTGGTAATGACGACATGGAGGATCTGGATTTGGCTTCGTTCATGGATGTTCGAAGCCTATCACATCCCGTCATTAGAACAGAAGCCGCTGCTGCCAAACTCTGTGAACACAATAAGAATATTATTGAATTTCTTGCAATGCTTTACCAATGACTATCACTTTATTTCACACACAACCACCCCAGCCGCGTAAACTAAAGCCTTACTTTTTTCTTGTACAGCAATGTCGATGCTTGTTTCGGCTCCGGAGGTTCTGCTTGGACTGGATCGAGTACCAAATACTTTTTCTGCTGCGAAATTGCAATGATGTCGCCTAGTACACTCATTTCCGTCAGGGCAGACCTATGGAAAAATCAAAGAATCTTATATCAGTCTAACAGCCCAAAGTAGTATCTATCGAACTCACATGAAAATCTGCTTTTACCTCAATTTATTTCTAACAGATTCCCATGGCCAAGTAGCTGTAGTTCTGTAATTTCCATCAACTCCATCTTCATCTTCTTTATCAGCCGCTTCCTCCCCTTCATCATCCTTCCCAGCAAAATCAATTTTCTGTGCTAGTCGCGTCAAGTTTTCTGACATTGTGAGAGGTCTACAATATAAATCATACATATTTATCTAGTTCCTAAAATCTTTCCACTAGTGACAAAACATAAAGTAAGTACACTTACTGCTGCAGTATCTCCACTCCATCGTACGTGATTTCATGTACGAGGTTCTCCATGGGAACCTCAACCGACACGGTGACTCCATTAGAGCTTGTGTTGTTCATTTTGAAAATATTCTTATCCTCTCCACTCCGATGAAACAATAATAATTAGTCCGAAACGACCAGTAAGGTCACCTCGATTTTTATTACGGTGATGATTTCTTCATACAAACTGATGCTAGGTTTCTGTGTTTTGCCTTTTAGCTGTTCAACTGACGACGACCCCTGCAATGATATAAATTAATTGTGTTAAATCATTAATCATAACATTAACAATGCCATTTAAAGCATTTTTCATGGACTTAACTGCTATTTACATCTAATGACAAAAGCCGGTCAAGCACAACATATACCAAAACAGCAAACACGAATAAGATTTCAAGCAATTCATCATGACAATGACCTATGACCTACCTCCAATTAAATGATGACCTGAGGTCATGAGGCGTTCGCTCTTCCAGCCAAAGACAGCAGAAATAAATTTTATGAAAGCAATCTAAAATTTAGATGCTGTTTTGTTTTTTTTCTTTGCTGTCAACAATTCGAAATGGTTTAAATAAAACCGCATCAAGCATCGTTCAAGTTTACAAATGTCCGTCCTGCGGCATCTGTTGCCTTCGAATGGACAAGAAACCCCATGCTGTCGGCTTCCTTATGTACTTCCCATGTAATCAAACGAGCACGTAGTGCCCCATGCAGCAGGTACGGCAACCATGCCTGGGACGGAAAAGTGCAGCTACCTTCTAGTAGTACATCTCGCACCAGTCTGGTAATACGTTCTGCCATTGCTGACAATGAGGTAAGAGTGTTGGAAATTTTGTGAATATTTTTCAGGATTTTGACTGGTATTCATGAAAATTTAATTAACTTTCCAGTTCACTCAAGTTGCAAAAGCGGCTGGCTGCCGCAGTCCTCCGTTGTGGAAAGAAGAAGGTCTGGCTTGACCCGAATGAATCGGCTGAAATTTCGGCTGCTAACTCCAGTAAGTACTCAACCATATTTGCTTTCTAGCCACGTGCCCGGTGCTATTCCGGTATTAAAACGGACTAATTAGTGGATGGAATAGCTTGAAATTCATCTTAGTTTCTGTAGTTATGATTTTAATATGATTGGAACTTGTTAGAAAACCAGGTGTGAACATAATAGTCGAGTTAGGTGAGGTTAGATTGTATGCGGATGGATGAGCATGTGGGCTTTATATATATGTACGCGGTATTTCATGGAAGTTGTTAGCTATTTTAGTTCATTATTAGTGTATAATTGTATGCAAGGAAATTAATATTTTCAGAGTTAGACACAGATTCGTTGAAGGTAGTGAGTTTGAGGTGTTCAGATGATTCTCTTGATTGTGTCGTAGGGGAGGTTGACCTCTGGGAAGAATTTGCGAGCCGGTTGTGATTGAATTTGTAATTTTTCTTTTCAGGGCAGTACATCCGAAAATTAGCCAAGGATGGTCTTATCATCCGTAAACCAGTGGCCGTACACAGTAGAGCTCGAGTTCGTGCAAATACTGAGGCGAGAAGGAAAGGTCGTCACTGTGGTCCTGGAAAGAGGAAGGGTACTGCTAATGCCCGTATGCCAGAGAAACTTCTGTGGATAAAGAGAATGCGTGTTCTTCGACGACTTCTTAAGAAATACAGGTATATTAATAGTGCAGAATCTACGAAAATACGAATCATGCTTTTGTGTTTCAAATGGTTGCCAGAGGAGACGAGGAAGCTGAGTTTAATTTTGTGATCGGTTTGTGTCATAGGGAGGCAAAGAAGATTGATCGTCATTTGTATCAGCAACTGTACATGAAAGCCAAGGGTAACGTGTTTAAGAACAAGCGTGTCCTTATGGAATTCATTCACAAGAAGAAGTCCGAGAACGCTAGATCCAAGATGTTGAAGTAAGTTTCGCTAATATTGGCTTGATAGTTTTTAAGGTCTTGAAGTGAGTCAGTGATGGAGCTCTCACTCTTCATTCTTGTTCGGGACAAGTTAAGATTCTGCAAATAGTTGCTTTTTCTCATGCAAATTTTATTGCAGTTTAGGAGATATACTTTCGTGCAGCATGGTTTGAACCTAATCTGACATGTGGAATTGCATGGCTGATGGTGTTTATTTGTTTGTTTACAGTGACCAAGCTGAGGCCAGAAGAGCAAAGGTCAAGGAAGCCAGGAAGCGCCGAGAAGAGCGAAAGGCTCAGAAACAGGCCGAACTAATCGCCGCGGCTCAGAAAGATTAAATTTTAAGAAGTTTTGTCTAATAAAAGCACTGCTTTGTGTGTTTGACATCATACCGGTATCATTGTGTTATTTCGCTTAATCATTTGCATGATTCATGGGACCGACGTTAATAGTGATAAACTGGGCAGAGTTTTTGATAAACGTTTTCATGGGCAGAACAGTTCTGAAATAGCTTTCGTTATCAGTATAATCAGAAATGCTTTATAGTAGGTAAAGCTAAATAATTGCGAAATACGTAGGTGAGCTGTCGAGGAGCAAACAGTCCGTTCATACGTATCGCAGAAACGTTTGAACTGAACATAATAATAATGTGCATCAGACTTCGTGAAAGTGTGTTAGTGTGAGTTCGTTGTCTCGTTTCCGCAATATTAGAGCTAGTAGGGTTCTTTTTTGCAAGGAAATGTTTTGCATGCTACAGTCGAAACGTATTTTCAGCCTTGAAAACCACCGTATGAAGCAGCCGGTGAGAGTGTCAATAGAGAACATACGGAAGAAACGTTAGAGTTTCTCCTGTAATGACAGATTGAATGAGTACGACAGTTCCTGAAAGG
>JAQFYD010000711.1:0-15907 GCA_034694225.1 Bourletiella hortensis | reverse complement strand
AGTACTTCTGTCTGTATCCGTTAATTGCGAATGACCGCGCAATGGGCGTGACTATAGTTGTTGAAATTATGTTTCCAGCACTGAAGCCGCAGTATGTTTGTGAAATTAATTTGCTGTCCTGGAAGGGAACACGATTTGAAGATTTTTGGAATCATACAGCTGTAAATTGTGAGCCCGTTAAAATTTCTAAATTACAAAAAATTAAACTCACTGTAGTTACAGCAGCAAGGATCAAGATGCCGCAGGGAAGATAGAATGCAAAAACGTTTATCATCGTAAATGCCGTGTACACAGAGTCTTCGCGCAGGAACCCTGTGAATTTCGTGCCAATATTTTTTAGGTAGAAAATAATTTAGCTTGCGTCGAGTGAATTATTATGGTCCGTACCTTGGAGTCTCCTTGCATCCATGGTGTCCGCTGTGATTGGCAGAATGCCAAACTGTGCACACATCCACAAAAACAGGACTATGGCTCCGTGTGTCTAAATATTCATTGATTCAATGCCCACTGGATGATGATATTCAACAAGGATTTTAGTCAAGCCGAACAGGACTTAATTATTTACTAATTGTGCAACTCCGACTAGGTTGCAGCCCGAGCGAAGGGAGGACCGTGGCGGACAGCAGGTGTTGCAACACATGCAGGGATTAAATGTACCAGGTTCGGGTGCTGCTGGTTGCATTAAGACAGGCATCCCTCCTGGAGCCACCATCATGGGAGTTTGGACAGCTAAAGGAAGCGGCTGCTGAGAATAAGAAGCTCTCGTGTTGGAAGCGCAATATGTTGGTGGATTTGTTGTTCAACAAATCCACCAACATATCCTAGGCCTTAGCCGGGCATTTTCAGATGAGCCTGTTTGAAAATTCGAAAATATTGAATTTTTCCAAATAAGGGAAACTTTGTTTCCATTACTACAATTAAAGCTCGAATTTAGTATGGAAAAAGGTTTCTCATTTTCAATTGTAATGGAAAGCCACAGACACTGCATATTATTATTTTTGCCATCGCTGGTTATTCTGTGGGCGAAAAATTCGCATGTGAAAATTACAACTGCGTAGGTATCCTTAACCTCACCCTAGACAGCTACATGTGCTACCTGAAACCACAAAAAGTTTATATCAGATCCTAAAGTTCTATGGTGGAAAACATGTGGAATTATCGGAGTAACCTCCGTCCTTTTGACCGAATCTTGAATTCCATAAGCTTAGCATTGGTGTACATACAAACCTGTTCCAATGAGTACTTTGTGCGTACTGACACGGTTCTTCCACCATAGGACTTCAGGATCTGATATAAACTTTTAGTGGTTTCAGG
The DNA here is from genome assembly GCA_034694225.1 of Bourletiella hortensis. NCBI lineage: Eukaryota > Metazoa > Arthropoda > Collembola > Symphypleona > Bourletiellidae > Bourletiella > Bourletiella hortensis. Next base: position 14,593 of record JAQFYD010000711.1, on the reverse strand, counting down.
TAGCACATGTACCTGTCTTCTTGACCCCAGGAGGTGACCTCCGGGATTGACCCCTGTGGGCGGGAAACTTCAAATTTCTTCATGGAATCTCCTACTCCGACCCTTATAAAAGTAGGTTTTAGAGTTTTTAAGTAACTTTGAAGGGGCAATTAAGTTGTTTTTAGTGGAAATATACTCAAGTTAGTCGTAAGAAGCCCTCTGGGTCATTGCTGGCGTAGCCTCTGGGTCATTAGTCAAGCCATCGCTTATGCTCCCGTGGGGTCCCCACCCATGATATTCCCCCACCCCTTCTGAAACTAAGATGTTAGAATTGACCCAGGAAAGTATCTGATGCCATTTTGTTGACAGATTTCTGCGTTTCAGCCGTTTATAATGGCAGAACTCTTAGGGTGCCAATACTTTTTTGGCATCTCAAACAGAGGTAAGGGCGGCTCGGGGGTATAACTCCATGGGGTGGGGAGTACCAACCTTCTGATGCCATGGTCGGATAGTCCCTTAGACGGGCTATTCTGGGTAGTAAACTTGTTGACCTGCGTTGACCTTTTCAGACGCTGGGGGAGATAGAAGTTTGTAGGAGCATAGGGTGCCAATACTTTTTTTAGCAACTGTAGGTGAGAAGATAGAAAGTAAACAAAATGGTCGGAACGTGACGACGTTTACAATTTTTTAGGTGGAAAGCCCGCTATATCTACCCACGTTATAGGACAACTAAGTCAAAAACTTAAAATTTTCTCGCACTTCGTGGTAGATTCTTTCAAGTGTACATGATTTCTATCATTTCCCAGCTTATACATTGATTGACATCCCTTAACAAGAGACTAACACTAGTGCCAATACTCGCTCTGCCCCGGGCGAGGAGCTGGAGCAATATAATTGTCTGACACAGATGAAATTAGACACCCACGGTGGGGTGATGACCACAGTTACAATTTTGCAAGGTCTATCTGCAATGTCCCACAAAGCACCTTCCTCCACCACCTATATAATCTAAACCGCTGGTACGAAATTTGAGCTGTAACTCATCTTGAAATCTTTTAAGTTGAGTTTAAGTTTTTTAATTTTTATAATCGGTTGGTTAAATAACAAAAGAGGGAAAAACTTGAATGAGTCCGAAGTTTGGCGCTCTAACGTGGCAACTGCCACGACTCTTTATCAGCGTTTATATCCAAAAGTGAGCTATAAATGGCAACCGATATAGCACTTATTACTAAAAATGGTGACTAATATGGCGCCTATTACAAATAGCGGTGGACAATATGCCTCCTGTTAGTAAACATGGCTACCAATATGGCGCCTATTAATAAAAATGGCGAAGAAATGAAACCTTATGATTTGGGATTTGAGAAATGTTTATAACTGCCAGCATTTTCCTGCATAAAATAATACTTACGAAGGAACTGAATTTAAATCTACACGGATATATTCTGCGAGTGGTTTCATATGAACATGTAGCTTAAACACATCGTCGGCTCATTCACTATACACAGATTTTAGAAATTTATGCTAAAATTTAAATAGGCCGCTGCAAACTCTGATCGTTAATCGGTCCAAGTATGATACGCTATCTGATTCCAAAATATAATCAGACGGTAGACGTGTGTCAGACTGACAGCGGCAGGTCTGACACTAGCAGTAACTCACAGTCAGTTTACCATCGCACTACAGATTCTAACGCTTAGTTACACCGATGGAACGACATCACCAGAACATTTGAACTTAAAATGCTTTACAGCTTTTACGCTTTGAAACGCTACAAGCTACTCATCACCGAGTAGGTTGGTCAATGACGTTATCCTTCTTTCATAATTATCGGTAGGGCATTTACTGTAAATCAGATAGTGACACGGATTCGTAATTTAAATGTTAGTGGGCCTTCAATGGAGCTAATGCTACTCTGATAGGGACCGCCCCTGGCTCGCTGCTCGGATATTCTGGTTTCTAAATTTAATTACTCTTAACCCCAATGATGGTTTTGAAATTGAATATTTTTAATTTGTATGGGCATCGATTTAACAATAAAATCATTGAAAGAGACACCAAAACATCTTTCATGGGTTCACAACAGATTACTTCCATATTATTTATTATAATAATGTGTGTAAGTATGACGAAACAGCTCAATTAAACTAATTTCTGTACACTTTCTAATTTACATAACTACATAACTTACATAACTGCGTTTACATTAAGATAGCTCTACGCTTATCATTCCGAATTTGTTGCGTCATTTCGTAACACGAAAGCTGATAACAAAATGCCACACGTCTGATCCTAAACCATACAAAGTGACCAACTAAAATAGTGAAATTAATTAGCTGCTTGGCACAATCTTTCGTCGGAAAATTGTACACCAAGGGACTTAAAATTCCATCATAGCCTCTAGGACATTTACGAGACACATCAAGATCGCATTTGACAAATACGTACAATATAAGAACAACAAGTATGCATCTTTTGTCACAGTACATACTACTTTGTAAACTACAAAGCGTGCGGTACACATAAAATTTCTACGTCACTTAGTTCCAGCTTTATTGGTGGCGTAAGGTCACGCGTCCTAGCATTTAATATGGAATAACAATTGGAATAGTAATGATTCTAGACACAAGATATCTGAACCCACTGCATCATCATTTTACATTTTTTTGGTAAGTTTGGCGTTACCAAGCACCGCAAACAATGTACTTTGTTAACAGTTTCATATGGCCCGATATATTTTCCGTAGACTTTCTGTTAGAATATTTCTGTCAGAGCCGATGTTGTATTCAAAAGATTCTACGTTATCACAATGCATTTAATCCATTCAAATTTCCTTCTTCTCATTTTTACTACTCATCCCTCGCAGTAACATGTAAATTCAAAGAGCCTAACCTCTATTTTACATCAAAATAATAGCAATATGATTGACTTTCTTACTTAATCTAGCGGAAAGAACTTTTCCGACATACTACGAAGCTATACTACACAATCTCGTTAGTTTACACAGAACACTATATCGATATCCATTACAAGCACTGAAATTAAATGGTCCTGTTAGTATGCTTACAGTCATTACCACTGAAATGGAATCCAAGTCAAGCAATAGTGTCATTTCTTTATAAGTCGAAACAATAATGGACACAAACTTGACACACAAGCTGTTTGACGTTTTGACCAACTTCAACGCCCAGGAAGCAGGATTGGAGTACCCAGATTCGCGACCTGTGCAGATAATGATAAAGACACCATCAGAAAGATGATACAGTTCACAACTAAAATAGTGATCCCATGAAATGGAGATCTAAAAAAGTCTGTTCACACATCCGCACAAAAATAAGCACGCCTTAGTAAAATTATTCTTGCAACCTTACTACTAATATACTGCCACATTTTGACATTAACAATTCCACATGCACGGGATGATGTGAATCTGTAAGCTATAATGGGATTCCAGGAATAAAACTTTGATCAAAGGTAGGTCGCAGTGATGATACTCACCATATGTGGGTGGATGAGAACAGCAGGTTCGGGCTCAAAGTCTGTCTTGAAGAATCACAAAGACAAAGCTGATGAAAATTCCTCGAACGTGATGGTAATGAAGCAGTCAGCCGTTTAATGGACACGTAGGGACCCGAAGGATTGGAAACGCAGCAGTCACGTCATTTTGCTCAAACCTAGGGTACAACGGCAAAAAATGTGTATGTAATAACTGATTGACGGAGACTTTGAAGTATCAAGGTCCTGTAAACATGTTCGTTAATTGTCACGTAAGTATCGTACTTTCAAGCAGAAAATATGATTACAGTAACTACAAAATGAGATAAGCATTACAAATTGATTGCTCGGCTGCAGTGTGGAACAAGCTACGAATCAAGGCGGTTAACTTACCTCAGTTTTTGTATTTTGCGCGGGTTTCAAGGGGCTGCTTTTAGCATAAGAACTTTCTCCGTTTACAACAGCACTATTGACTCTTGGCCAGAACTATCTTGATGGCGATAAAATTGAAAATAGAATCGCCCAAATATGAACGGTTACACAGTTTCAGCCAAAAATTGACAGGAAAGAATCTTCGTCGTCTACTACTTTCTTTGCCGGAATTCGGCGACCATCGTCGTCTGCACGAATATGATTCTTCATGAATTCCTTGGCGTAACGGTAGCTGTCAAAGAACTTTAGGTTTGACGCCCCATTGAAATTGATGTTCACCAATGCTGAGACGGTCTCTACCTTTAAACTGTAGCGTTGTTTAGTTTTTTCATTTTTCACCATGCTAAAAATCCGTTCGACTTCCGAACTTGTCGCCGTCACAGATAAGACGTTTCGTAAGAGGGACTTGGTTACGGCGGTCCAACCAACTTCGACATCGTCTTCCACGAGAAAGTACCTCCAGAAATCTTCAGGTTTGTCCTCTAAATGTTCATCAAATTCTGGATGTGTTTTGATCTTCTGAACAAGGGCCTTCCAATCTCGATATAGGTTAGCCATTTGAAATCCCCATTCAAACTTGTTGTTCATAGCTTCGAGTACCTCTTCACCATAATTCGGAAGCTCCCCGTCCCTTGCAATATTTTTCGGATGGAAAATGTCAAAGTCCTCTGCTTTATCTTCTGGGTTGTAGTAGAAGTCCAGGTTTAATATTATACGTGACAAATATGCATCCATATGGTCATGCAAGCGGATCGTGCTAAATCCTGGTGCAGGTTGATTTAGTGGAACTCCAAAAAGCGTAATGGACTTTGTTTCAAAATCTTGGATCGTCATTTCAACGTCTCGTAATTCGCAAGTCCTTTCGGCAACGTTACTGTATCCAGCATTGTTCAGGAACAAGCTTACGAAGTCTCCATAAATAAACTTCATATCTTCTAACCGCCCTTTAAGTGTGTTTATCGCTTCCCGCTTTCCTATGAGGGTAGTGCCTCGGATTTGCATTGATTCCGAAACTTCCTTCAGAAACTTTGTGGTGTCAGCTAGCCATGCCAAAGTGATAAGGAAAGTTCCGTCCTTCAGTAGGTTCAGCAAAGATGTTGCGCTACTACGAGCTTTCGTGTCGAAAGAATTGTCTTCGGCAATGCTCTCCGTAGCCTCCACAACTGTTTTCCAGTTTTGACAGATGGACGTCACAGCCCGGTTTTTAGAAGCAACCCAACGTATTTGCATGATTCTTCTTAACTCAAATTGCGGTACGACGTCTCTGGCTGCATAAGCATGCAGTACGCGACCCCTGATTCCGTCCGCACAATCATCGTAAAATTTTTGAGAGCATTTTTGCTTGCAAGCTCCAATCGATGGCTGTAGCAATGATTGAATATGAACCCTTTTGTGACGTATTCTCTCATTGCAGCCAGGAATGTGCAAGTCATGGCAGGGCAGCCATCCGTTACAAGCCCTGACATCTTTCTTTTGATATAATCCGCAATTCCATCGTTCTCAATGGCTGTCTTCAGAACATCAAACAGCTCAACACCACTCTCACCTTTAGTTGGGAGAAGCCTATAGAAAAATGTTTTGGAATTTCCTTCCACAAACGCTTGAAAAACAACTGCCATAGAGTTCACTCCGGCAATGTCTGTGCTCGTGTCAACTGTAATACTTATTTCGGGATCAGTCCTAAGCAGATATTGTAAAATGTCTCGTCTCATCATATCGTCAATGTTGATTAGAATAAGTCGAAAACCTTTAGGGCTGTTATGATGGCTTCCTAATTTTATTCCGAAATGTTCTAGTAGTTGGACGAGTACTTCAAAATTGTATGGCCGAAGCTTCATCCTTACGGACTGGTACACGATGATGTGGAGATTTTCGGTAGCTTCAAAGAAAATACGGTAAGGCTTCCCCTTTTCCAGCATAGCGTTTTCTAGGTCTTTGCCCCTTAACCCGTCATCGTAATTACGGAAGTACTGCAGCGCTAATTCGTGAAGTTTACTCTTCTCGTGCTTCTATTGCTCTCTTGTTCACATACCGAAGTTCCGTTCCATTGCGATACATATATCCGTGTTCTCTCATTATCTGCGTAATTTTTTTCTTTTTGTCTACCAGTATACCGTTCTGATGCAAAGCATGGCAAAATTTGCATCGGCCATTACCCGACGGTAGCACTTCATACCAGAAGCATGTGGGGCTCCTTTTAATAACGTTAACGTCTATAGGCTTCTGGGGGTCATTCGACAACTGATCCAGCCATTGTTGTGGAAATGGGTCACACGTCTCCCATATAAATTTCTGCTGTCCCGCATTAGGTATGGTTGTAGCGTCAATGTCAAACTCTGTAGACGGAGGAACGTCTCGAATAACAACATCCATTGGCATAGTTTCGCCTTCAACTTCCATTGGTTCCGCAATTTGGCCGCCAGCACTAGTTTCCGCATATTGCATTTCCACTGCATAGCGCTCAGGATCGGCAATGATTACATTAGACAATGGTGTATTGTTAATTATATAGCAGTTTTTCCAAGTAGAAGCAGAAGTCAATTCGTCTGACCGAGCTGCCGATAATTGAGGCAAAATAGATTCTATAGTAAACGTGAATCCAGACTGACAATTATTGACTTCATTCGGGGAAGGAGAAGAGTAAACAATCTGCCTAGGTCTAAATGCTTACATCTCAAGGTCACATCTGTTGACAGAATAATCAGTTGCATCATCGTACACTTGCCAGTCTCTTACAATTTGGGTATCTTCTTTTCCGAAAGGTTTCAAAAGTTCAATGAAGAAATCGCAAGTGATATACGGCGTCATCGAGCCGTAAACAAAAAGGTCCTGCATGTACTTAGAAAGAGTTTTCATCTCCGATACTTCCAACTTTTTCATATTCCCATCATCTTGGAGTTTCAGGAAATTGAGTATCTCAGGCCTTTGATTGTAAACAAGTATCACGGCATGAGGGAGAACGCTTCCGTCTGGAATGTACCGTCCCATATTCTTTATCCAGTTATTAATTTCACAGTCCCGCAGCGACATATCACGGTTTTCAACGTTGGATCCGCCAAAAACAAAGTACCAAGTCTTCTTGGTCTTGAACTGTTTACTACCATCAAATTTGCATGCCATTGCGACTTCTCCATATGGAGTTAGGATCAGAACCTTAAAGAATTTCATGTCAATCCTGGATTTAGATCTTCTATCATTGTCACACACAGCCCCTAGTTCAATGAATTGGTCGTCGACGTCATGCGTACCAAAATTATACTCATTTATCCGGATTCTGCAGCCCTTGAGCTTTGTCTGCATTGGTATCAAGGGCACAGTTTAGACCAGAGACAGGAGTAAGATTGATGCTACGATGTTCCTTAAACAAGAAAATATCACAATTGAAAATGATAAATAGCAATATATAATGAGTGTGAACAAGACGAAGTTACAACTTCTTACCTCATGTTGAATTTGCAGTTTTTTCATGCGTATATGTACATACTTTCTCCAGACAAAAAGGAGGAATTTCAGCACGAGCACATACTATTGCACCAGGTGTTGGAAGGTTCTACGATCTTCTCATGTACAAAGTTTTGTGCAAGGTTCGAGAATCTAGTAATGCGCATCAGTTCTATTACAGTAAAATCGTGCTGTAGTGGATCCACCTTCAATAGATTTCTGTCTATGGAACAGCAGAATTTCGAGTACTCAACCATGTTTCAACTCAAATAAATGGCTGTTTTACAGCGCGATTGAAGCTTATCCAATGTTTTTACAGCAGCTAAAACCCGTCTCCTATTGCATTGAAAATCCATGCATGAACGAAAGTTCCAGGATCATCTTGGTGACAATTAGAAGCGCTGAAGTGTTGTAATTTTGTTAATTAAGTTGCAGAATGCTGTGGGTTTTTTGCGAATTAAAATCCTACATACTTGCCAAAATAAAGTATCCATGGATGATCCGTGTAGCTAGATTTTACGTTAAGTGTAAAGATGGCAACAAGATCCGTCAATCGATAAAGAAGAGACAGCAGGAATACACAAGGGATGTGGATTTCACTGGTAATTTAGGTTAGCACACGGACCAGGGACAACACAGTACAAACATAATGGGAGAGTAACCCTCTCTCACTACGCCATCCAGTTTTCCCCCAAGTAGAGATGAGCACTGGGTTGGATTTTTTCAGAGTCCAGACCAGTCCATCCGCCCGGTCCATGATGCCCGGACTGGGCTCAAAATTGTAATTGAATTTTTGGGCTTAGGCTCGATGGATTATTTTTTATTGGAATGGGTTGGATGGGCTTTAACTTTGGCCAGCAGTGATGGGCTGGAGTGGACTGGATAATTGTTTTCGATGGGCCTGGACTGTAAGTGGTCAAAGATGGCAAACATGTCTAAAATTGCCACTTTAAGCCAAAATTGTGGTTCAATTTTGTAAAATTCGCTAGTTTTTGTCATTTTGAGACACCTTAATTTTGGGACAAACGGTGCATTTTGATCACAAAAACCACAGAAAAAATAAATGTCGAAACATTTTGGCCTATGGACTGGACTAATGGGCCCAATGGAATGGGCTGGGTTGGACCATAATTTTCCGAATTTTACGTGGACCTCGGTCGCGTGGACTTTTCAATGGACCTGGATGGACTGGGCATTTTTTGCGCTGGATTGGGTTGGATGGACACCTGAAAACCTCAATGGGCCTCATCTCTACCCCCAGTCGCCAATCATTTGAAAATGTCCAATTGTCAGTGATACGGTAACCTTTGTAGGTGAAAATTGTTGAGCACTGGAATGTTCTTTAAATTTTTTCTTTAAAAAGTCAGGTCTTCTTAGAATAGAAGGTATATTTTAAACATTCCAATGCCGGTTACAATAATACACAAAATACTATGCCTTTGTACGGCTTCGCATTCCTTCAATTCCATTTGCACATTGCGTGGCAAGAAGAGCCCTTCCATACAAGTAAGACCATCGCAATGTATTCTTGACATAGCTAATGGCTAAGTTCGGTGTTCATTACCTTTATCATGGAATGACAGAACAATTAGTTTCATGAAAAAACCTACAATGGTTTTCAATACATGAAATACTTGTTTTATTAGTATTCCTACTTTTAAAAAGTGTTGTGTGTGTTTATTACAACATGAAGAAGCTAGCTGTGAGTGCCGAACGTGTTACGTACTGTCAAGCAGACATTTGAAACGTGCAGTTAGTTACAGTGGCCTTTCAAGCTGGAATTCGCTAATGATTAGCATGTATAAAATAACAAAGGACCACTACTTGAAGCAAATGACACTGGATTCCTTGTTGAACATTTGTCACATTGTAACTGTATACCGTGACACATTAAAGAATGCACTACGTCATTTCTCTGAGCACTGAAATGCCGTGTGGGAAAATGTTCACAGCTTCTGAACTTCGTCACAACGGGAAATATTATTGAACCAATTATCAGTCTGCTGAAAACTAAACACTACTTGCCTAACTGAATGGTGATTTGTGCGAGAAAATTAGCAAAAAGGCATTTCTTTTTGTGGGTAGTGCTGACAAGTTTCACTTTCTCAGGACAGTATTTTTCATCACTGGTACACGCCAAATGACTCACAAGTACTTTCAGTTGGGTACGTAAATTGACAAAGTTACTTTAATTTCTCTTTTTGTCTCTGTGTTTGACCCACAACAATGTTTAGTTCTTTGCAGAGCCATCAAGGATTGCGGAAGATGTGTGGGCTCGAGTTGTGTGTGGCTTAACGAGACAATAATGCCTTGCCGTCTCAGCTTTAAGGACGCTGATGACCAGCCAACTTCTTGGGCTATGACGCTAGAAGATTGCAAACAATTCGAGTGAGCCTAAGTTACACTACTATTTCCGATTAAAATTATTATAAATCAGAGTTCCAGTAAAATGCAAATCCATGTCCTTGGTTTACAGAATTTCTGAAAATGTCCACAACGTGACGGCCATGGTAAAGAATGTGGACAAAAACGAAGAAAGTTACCACCTGCTGTATTTCTGGATCGTCGTGGGTGGAATTATGGCAGGCAGTGGCTTCTTCTATCTGCTAGGAAAGCTTAAGAAAAAACGTCAGGCAACGAATGACATTCCATTAGAGAATTTATAGTTAATAGTTTTGTAAACCATCTGAACAGACAAATACTGATTTCAAGTATTTCGCACACGTATTTTCATGTAGTTATTTTTACTTGTGGAGTGACTTACTATTTCTTGGTTCGATGTGACCATCTATCTGGTCGATTCTGTCAACTATGTGACCTTCCAAGTTCATGTGTATTAGCTACCGTCGGAAATACTAATAAATATTTACAGCCGATTCATCTATGAAACAGTTTGATTAATACACAAATCATTGTTTTACTTAATGATTTCTATTTGTCGAACTTCTTAAAAATAGAGTTGCCTCTGAAGTTCCAGCATTTGTGGTAAAGAAGTAATTAGTAAGAAATTAGAATGGACGAAGTTATAGCTACACTTCTAAGTTTGATCGAAAAGACTACTGTCGTAAATCACAAATGAAATTAATTCGCGAAATCGATGTCAGCTGTTTGGTGCCTATTTACATCACTTTGACGTTAAATTATACATTTTCAGACGAGCATCAGGCGCATTTTACCACGTTCACTATGCATGCCTTTATTACAACGCCACCCGGAAGAAAACTGGAACCATACTTTTGTAAATGGAAGCAGTAGGGTGTACAAGTTTAGAAGCTACATTATTGTCGATCATTTTGGAGAGAATGCAGTGAACTCTTATCAATGCATGAACCGTTTACGTTATGAATTATGACATTACATTATGAATCCGAAATTTAGTTAAGATAGAAAGATCTAAAATTTATTTTGTGCCTCTGGGGTGAAGCTTACAGTTTGCTGCCTGTACGACTGTCTAGGAGTTCTTTAACTGGTTACGAACCTCGATGTATATAATCAGTTTATGCACTTATCCTCGGGTAGTATCATTAAGAGCAAAACATCCGTCATCCTCCTTCCGGTTTAATTTTTTCTACCCATTAAAATGTACAATTGGTGAGATTTCAGTACTAGACTGTATTGTTCGGTCATGGAAAATACTGTGGCTCCACCATGACCTTAATTCACGGTCTTTTTCTGTTTCTATTCGCTTGTTGTAAAATTGGACTCAATGGTTCTTAACTTCAATATCTGTCGCAAGTAGGCATCGCACACTTTCACCTGGTTAAATTACACCTGTTCTTACTTCCGTTTAGCTAAGTTACTCTAACTGGCAGACAACGAAGTTGAACACTGTCTTCGTAAATTAATTCTTGACTTTTCCCATTGTGATGAACAGAAACTGGTGGGAAGCATGGGTCATTCCGGAGACGGTGGTGCCATTTCGAGCCCAATCCCTTTTGTTCGCCATCGTTCGTGTCGTCTGGGACTGACATGAAATGCGCATCAACCGCATCATGCCATTACTTTCATGGCAAACTTTCAAGCTATAGCCTGCAGAAAATTAAGCATAGCACCCTAAAATTTGTTGTGAAAGTCCGGCTTCGTATCCCTACATACTATCCCATGGTCTTGACTAAGGGACGAGTGGCTGAGATTTTGGGAAATTTCTCACGCACTGATCTTATGGGATGGTATCCTGTGAGGCAAAAAAGAAACGCTTCCTAACAGTGCGCCTGAACGCCAAAAGCGTAGCGGAAAATGCACGTACTATAGTAGGCATGCGACTCAGCTTTGCGTACACCTGGACTCCATTCCAGTAATATCCTCCGTCCCTTACTGCTAGTTATTTATGGCAAGAGGTTCGTCTTTGTCCCGAATCTTACTGTCAACTACTTGGCAGTTATCTACTGTTTCCGTCCGGGCGTCTATTAAGTTAGTTTTTTAGGGTCTGAAATATTTTCAGGACTCCTTTTTCCTGCTCAGGCACTGAATGGCACTTTAAATTTTAGTCCCTGGCTAATGCCCGTGGACTTGGTTGGGACTGCCCAGACCGGGCCTCTGATGTAACCGTCTAGATTGCCATAAACGGAACTTCCTGAATTTTGTTTCAGGAATAACCTCTGGTGCCCGTGGGTTGTCGAGTCCCCTACCTATAGGTCTCATAGCTCATTTCAGGATTTTTTAGCTCCGAACCGGCCAGTTTTTTGCGCCTTCGGCGCATTACGGAAGTATGCAGCCCGTGAATGTTAGAGTTTATTTTAGATCTCTTAGCTAAGATCACCTTGCGGCTTGGAGGTGTAGGGAGGCTGTCAATTATTTTCAATAGAAGTAAAATCGCTTCGAAAACAGCCTGCCGTCATTGTTGAGCCCGTTTTTATCCCATTTTTAATGCACCAAACCGAAAAAGGAGGTTCACTTTATGTGTCCTGGTTTTGCCTCTCAAAAATCTGGCCACTTTTGTGCTGCACATTAAAATTACAGGAATTAGTCAACACAGGTTCAGCTTCTGGTACTCTTTCATCATTTTTCATGAAAACAGAGGAGGAGTTGGAAAGAAAAATATTGTAGCAGTTGTGATGGATACTATTTTCCCCCCTTCTGCCTTGTAATCGAAGTCAACATTTTTAAATTTTCAAACGGGAGCTCAGCTCCTCTGAACATGCCCGGCTAAGGCCTCTCTCACTTAAAATAATCCAAATAATCATAATCAAAATACGACATTTATGTCGTTTTTTGAATTTACAAAATGCGAGCTCGTTAGTTATGTCGTCGTATAGTAAAAATATACAAGTCCAATCGCCAATTCTGCACACTATGGGGAATTCCAGCGGCTCACTTTCCCACGTCGTCCAGCAGATGACAAAAACGTTGGAGTCTCACGAGTGAGCTTCACTGTCATTCCCGAAGCTTCCATTAACCGGCGGTCACAACTTGGATGCAGAATGGAAAACGTAGGTGACTTTGCCACTGGCTGGTGGACACTGGAACTCCCTTGATAACGTTTGAGGGGAAATTCCACTCAGTGGCAGCCATTGTTTGCTTTTACCCTCCTCGGCGTCCTCGGCAGGAATACGGGCTAGCTTGAGCTGCGTTAGAAGTGTGCCTGCACGATAGCCTGTAACAGTGGCCCTGAAACAACCTCCATGACCATAGCCAGCCCCATCAAAGGCACTGGTACTGCATGGTACTCGTGTCTGGATACATACCGGGGTCCCACATCCTAATTCTCAACAGCTGTTTACTTTAAGGTTGCGCTAGGAGTTCCAAGTCGTGTTCCAAGTTGTGTAGTTATATGGCGCTTGTCTGGAGGCAGTTCATCCTGTTCTGGGTTTGAAGTTTAAACGGAAAGCGTAACTGAGGTAAGCGACCATGATTGAAGTGGTAAATGTTCACGAATGAATCATTTATGGCCCCAGTCATTGTTCCAGCGTGGTGATGCATTTACATTAGGTCCAGGTTAAGAAAAGTTGCGGACTGGGTATATCAAAATTTCGTCCAATCAAACGATTTTCAAAGAAAAAGTCGAAAAATATGTCACATATTTTTAAAATATTTTAACGATTTATATTTTGGGACTTTGTCGTAAATACGTATCCTCACTCTGATTATTATTAGTTTACCGGAACAAAAATCTTATCTTGGTTCAGTAAAAAATGCAAATTGGCAGTCAACTATCATGTATCACAAGACAAACCCAAAATTTACAATTATTCCAGTTCTACTTCTTCTACCAGATCTTGTCCTTGTTGCTCAAGGGCTCAGATGCAAGGTTTGCCACTTTGGTTGGTGACGGTGAAGACGACGACAAAAGTAACACACAGTATGAATCTTCAAACGGAGGGCTGGAAACTGTAAAATGCAAAGGAGGCAAGGGGATTCCATTAGCGCTTTGCCCAGCTTCCAGCCAAAGCTGCTACAACCAGTCGTGAAAAGGGATAGCTTTTTCACCAAACACATAATATACAGCGTATGATGGACGACTTTGAAGTTACATATTTTTCTGTGATAGAAGTGCAGTTCTAGAAAAACTCTTATACCGAAGCAAAAATTGTCATTTACTACAAAAATACTAGAAACAGGGCAGGTTTCCCATTGTAACCGGCGGGCAGCGGGCCGCCAAGCCGCCAGTGGACGCAGGCAAACGGGCCGGGCACATTTAATTGTTTTTCGGGTGCGGGCGGGCCGGCATGCCCGTGGATCCACGGGCGCTCACCTCTAATTTGGGGGCTTGAGCTGCAGCCCGGCTCCTAAGGACGAGTGCCTTGGCAGTGAGAACTGGATGCAGAAATTGTCATTGTAGATATGTACGTTCCTGCTGACTTTGTGAGGTGAAAAAAACTAAAATCTAAGGAAATCGATACTCGCTCGCTAGTCATATGTGTTTGCTGGTGGCAAACTTGGAGATAGCGTTGCCAAACCAATCGTTTGGTAAAATGACACCTCTGAGGATCATCGCATGCACTTTATTCAAGTACTACTGCTGTTGTTTTGATCAATAGGTACATTACTAGCGTAGTGTCCGGGCATTGGCATGACGGGTTCCATCATGTCGGCTCTCTTTGCCTTAACGTGTCGCAGCCAGGCGAAGCCAACTACGAAGAAGTATATTTCTAAGCAAAAGGAAAATAGGGCGGAAATGGCAAGGTAATTGATGTATGTATCAAGATCGCCATTCTCCTTTCGGGAAAGGTAGTACTTCTGTCTGTATCCGTTAATTGCGAATGACCGCGCAATGGGCGTGACTATAGTTGTTGAAATTATGTTTCCA
>JAQFYD010000710.1:0-15912 GCA_034694225.1 Bourletiella hortensis | reverse complement strand
CATGTAACAATTGGTTATCATTTCCAGACCTGACCTACCCACCTTTTTGATAACATTATTTCTGAACGCTCCCTTACACTCAACACATCTCAAACAAGCTGTCTACTTACTCAATAAAAATATCTGGATTGGATTCTTAATTCACAGTAAAATATCTGAAGGAGGTCACGCCTTATTTTCGAAAAGCTTCGCTGCTGGCTGAACTAGGATGGGACCTGCAAAAGGAGTACTTGGTTTCTTCCTTACCAAGCGATGACAGCCAATCTGTAGGATCACCGAATGGAGATACATTAGAAGCTCTTCCAGGACCTCCACCAGATTTATCATTCTCGCGGTCTGATACCAGATGTGTTCCTCTCACGCTTGCGCTACTTGCCACTGATTTCAGACACCCTGACGTTGGTAATGCTCATTCTCAAACGAAACGTTTTCTGAAATCCTGTGCCACAGGCCATAGTCACATAATGAACAATTAGTTGAGCTGGACTCATTAAAGACATTATTTCGCCATGCAAATAGATAATCGGACGTTAGAGCTGTATTCGCCAGATGGGCTCCACAGTCTTATTCTGCGGGCCAGTAGCACAGCCCAGTGTCAAGCATGGGTGACAGGACTAAGCAATTCCTTGGCTCAGTCGACGGAATTAGCATTAAACAGAGCCAACCGATTTCTCCAGGATTACCTACAAGGCAGAGTTCGCCACATGGGCTGGCTTTTGAGACAGGACCTTGCAGAAGGTGCCTCAACTAATTCTATCGGCGTAAGCAATCAAAATGTTTTAAATCCTGTAGCATTACTATTGACGTTCGTTCCTTCAAGTGATTCCTGTGCTGCTGTTGCTTTTCAGAGTCGTAAGACGACAGCATTTGGGAAGGATGATAAGTCAACTTATGAGTGGTGTCCCACCTTTGTTGTAATTACAGACAAAGAACTGCGGATGTATTCTTCACCTCCTTGGTCGGTTGATGCTTGGGGTACCCCGTATGAATCTTGGCCACTTCTTACCACCAGGTGCGTTAATGTAATCTGCCGTCTCCATTTAATATCCTTCCTGCCAAAATTCGTGCCTCGGACGATGGTTATAATCGTTGAAGCTGTAATATATCAATCGGTGGTAATATTTATATCGAATCAAGAAAAGGATAACATCAGGTCACGGGCACTGTCAGGAAAGACAATATTACGGTTACGGACTGAGCTTTCAGTGTGTTTATTACTCTGGTTCTAGGCTCGTTGCCTTTTCCAGTAGAAGTGTGACTACGTCACCTGGTCTCAAGGATACATTAAGTTTCCACCTTCGAATCGGAACCCCAAGTGGAGTTATCAGCACGGTCTTCCGGGCCGAGGTGCAGAAAGATTTGGCTCACTGGGCTCGTGCTATCGTACAATCATCTCATGACGCTGCTGCCTCTCAAAAGGAACTGTCTTGTAGTAAGCCTCCTTACGTTTCCACAATAATGCCTCCCACCAGCGACATGCCTTCCTTTCGGTTTACACAAAAATGATTGTTGTAGAATGCAGCTGGCAAGGAGAGGCTTGTCAGCTAAAGGTTCATTACGAAAATGGCTTTACGTTGATGGAGCTACCAAAATCCCCGGGTGATGAGCCGAAGGTTCTGTGGGCGTATTCCTACACTCAACTTCGAACTTCGGCAGATGACGGAGTGCGCCTGCTATGGTTAGACTTTGGAGCAGAGGACGGCGAAAAGGTGAGCAATCACTTAACGAATCATGAACAAGATGAAAGCGTCAGGAGTCGTTAATGAGGTTCTTTACTCGAAATAAATGCGAATCCTGCAGGAACTGGACTTACATGGTTGTCCGAAGCCCCTTGTCTTCATAATTCACACCTTTCTCTCTGCCAAAATTGCAAGGATGGGCCTGATTGCTTAAGAACACGTTGAAATGGCGCAATCCACGAATCTTTATATTTTACTTTGGTTATTTGCTGGTTGAGGTTTCTACTGTCGCCGTACTTTGCCCGACTTTGTTATCATCACCGAGTATAATCGTAGCAATTAGGCGGGAGTGTAACTTCGCAGCATGTCTTAAGTCGATGCTGCAGAGGCCACCAAGCCAAATAAAGGTATCTTAAGCGTTGAGACCCTACGCAAATGGTGCAGGGATTTCTTACGCATAAAAAACCATAACTTGCTCGGAGGAGTGTACATAGCCTTTCATATTTGTCCAGCGTAATGACAATTTGTATGGTGACGGTATCTCACTTGGCGTTCAACTTCCAGCCCCCAGCGTAGAAATAAAGGCAGGTTTAAGCGTTAATCATGAAAAAAATTCGTTGTCTCAAGTTATTCTGTCGTCACATAATTTGCTACGGTGGCAATGAATTCACATATGTAACAAGACTGTCGTTGTTTGCAGCTAGATTAGCTGATTGGGCCCGATGGATTGTGTCACCGAACGCAGCGTTGAACACAGTACGACCAGTTTGCATTAAACGCTTGTTTATTACTCTCAAAAGCACGTAAATATTTTGATACTGTTAATACTTGGTTGGCGTGACTTTTTACATGAACGAGAGCGTACAACAAAATCTCCCTTTGTATCTAAACTGATTAACTATTGACACTTTTTGTGAAAAAAGGGCAAACAACGAAATAAAATAGGTTAAAATAATAATAAGAAACATGGAACTACGGAGAACTAAGAGCTGCCCCCATTTTCATGTAATTTAATCTCTGGATTCTGGAATGTATGCCTATTTGCATATCTGGAGATGTTCTTCCAGAAATCTATGACCCCTGCAGTCTAATTTCATGAGTTGTCCTCAACTGGAGAAAAGTTCGTGACACAGTTGCCATTGGCAGAAGTTTCACTGGAACTTGTTTCCCAGCTTTTGGAAGCCTGTAACAGACAAAGATGACAATTTGATTACATACAACACTTTTTACCTCAGCAGTGCCCATGCCCACCCCTGGATATACACCATCAGTAGCAGCTCAGAATTCGAAAGCAGAAGCTGCCGGCTAGTGCCCTGCAACTCGCCACACAAGTAAAGGCAGCGGGGAGACAAAAGTACAGGTGACAGAACGAGTGACAGCACATTCGAATTTATTTTTACCAAAGTAAACTGTTCCGCATGACAGGGGGACTTACAGTCTTTTCTGTAGATATTTTTCTCAAAGGAACCTTCCAAGTATCACAAGTAGAGTTATGTCTGGTCCAATGTTGTAAAGAAGCACGAGCTCGTTTGAAATCTAAAATGCACATGCAAAATACTTGGATGCAAATACCATTACTGCAGCAACAAAGTTCACATGCCAAATAATAACAAAAGCAAGGGCAATGTGTTTTTAAGTAGATGAAGATGTGAATATGAAAAATACGAAAAGCTATAAAATTGACCAAAGGAACTGGAACATAACAAATTAGTCAATTCACTGTAAGCTGTGTACTCAAAACACCACATTCCTTGTGCTGTACAATACGATACGGATTATATTATCTGCAGTACCAGTTTGAAGCCTTTATTCTACGGCTAAAGTGGAACATCATGCAAACCTGTGTCTTCTTGGTCGGCAGCAGATACAATGGTGGCAGGCACACTCCACGGTAAAGAATCTGACTTCCTTTTGGTCTCCGGTTCTTGTCGTGTACTTTGCCGTGCCAAAGAGGCGGCTAGTTCTTTTACGGACCGCTTCTCTTTGCTACTCCATGTAAATAATGACACAGGCGAAGCCGGCTGTTCTGTACCACCTTCGTGGCCCTCACCACCACGCGCTTTTACTGCATCATGCAGGTTATTTGAAATACTTCCGCTAACCATGTGACCGCTTCCACCTGAGTGCAAGAAGTTAGGGGGCGTATGATTATGATTAGGGTGAATGGGTTCATTACTTGGAGAACAGCTTGAAGGTGACAGGGTGATTCCCTCAGTTGCAGTAGGTAGCCCCACTGAACGTAAACCACCTATTGCTTCAATCAGAGGAATACAAGTGATACTGGATGGTGGTCCTGCACCAGGACAGATTTTTCCCTGTCCTGTAGTTAGCACACTAGCACAATCATTCAAAATTTCACCCGAGTCCGGTGTATTAGCCGCTGAGGCGCCAGGGCTGGAACTGTCGCTTCCCAATGAGTAGTCCCCTTTGAAAACAAAAAAATTCATATTTTGGTGGCCCTCGGAAACTACACTGCACTGCCCTAGAAAGAACTACAAGTACCAGATTTCCTGTCAGATCCGGCAACAGACCATGGTCTCGGCTTGGGCGCCACAGGAGGAGCCTTCCTTAAAGTCACACCAGAGACTCCACCTTTTTTAGTCAACTTTTCTTTGGCCTCATTGACAGCAACGCTTGGCAAAGACGATTCTTCCATTTTCCCGGTGCCGCTGTTATTTCCGCTAGCAGTGGTGTATATCCCTGAGGATCGCTTTTCTTGCCTTGCCTTCATTTCGGCGACTACGAAAGTGCCGACCGAAACACCGACCCGCTGAACGGGGGATTTCTGAACATCATCTATCCCTTCATTCCTAGGCAGCAAACTGTCATTCTTTTGCGCAGACTTTTCTAAACAATCTATTGACTTCGATCGTGGAACGGACTCCAGTGACAGCTTGCTTAAGATGCTGCAAGAATCTAAGGAGCCGGGACTAGTCTTGTCGGAGCAGTCATCATCAGCCTTAAACGTCCTCGAAGAATGGGTAGGGGTAGACTGAATACTATCATCAGCATTGCTTGCTACTGAAATCATTAGAGATGTGCTGCTACAACTGCATCAAAAAGAATTTTGCTATTTAAGATTAACTTTTTTACACTCAGCTAGCTTGATGGAATTACCAATCATCTGAGTCTGGCGTAATGATGGGAGTAGGAGTGGCCGACCCAGGTCGGAAAAAGGTTTCTATTCCATGCTGTAGATCTTCTGCCTCTTCCATCAGTTCCGTAGGAGGTCTGAGGCTGGGTCTAGTAGGAGCTCTTGTTTTGGGTTTTCTGGGACGCGCTTTTCCTAAATGTTTTAATTGCTGAGGGGACGTAGGCGGTAGGTCCTGCAGAGATGACACGGTCTCTGCGAATATGTCAGTAAAAATTCAAGGATAAAGGGAAACCGGTGATGCATCAGTAAGCAAGCTCAGTAACCAGTTATTCATACCTTCAATTGTTATAGGCAGACTAGGAAGTAGATCTGGAATGTCATCAGCTGAGATTCCTTCCACGCAGTCAACGACAGATTTGGGTCGGATTCTCCTCCCTTGTAAGCCCTTCCTCTTTAACTGCATTTGTGGGGTCGCCTAAACAGTAATAAAAATTAATTTTCTTCCCTTACGAGATTCAACGGGCCAATATTCACAGGACTTGGGCACATGCACCCTAAACTGAATAATGCCTGTCCTGCTTTGATCTCTCGGAGGACTCCAAATTTCTTCAAGGTCAATGTGCTAAACTCAGGGGAAATTGCAAGGTGCGGATTTCATGCTTACTATGAGTTTAGCTCAAAGTTCAAATGCTAGCGTTGTAGAAAGCTAAGTGGAGGGGAGTATCTCTAAGGAACAAGCTAAAAAGGTAGGTAGTACGAACTACTATCATTCTCAGTTCTCAAAACAATAATACATCAGCTAGCGCAAACAGAATCGAATGAATCACTTAAATAAAGGTAACTACTGAAAGCGCCAAAGTTTTTAGACCTCGTTCATGGTATTAGACTTACAAGGTTTAAGTAATCCAACTTCTGTGCCGGCCAGACATATTAAAATTTTATATTGTAAAACCATGAATAATTATCGCCTGAACAATATCATGTCTCAATTCAAGTAATCAATCAGTGCAACACTACTCGTGATAAATAAGTGTCTTACAACACGGTATGTTTTCCTCTCAGGAATTGGAACAAACTTATCTTACTCACCACGGGAGATCGGTCGAGAAGCTGCTTGTTGCTATTGTCACTAATCATTGCGGAAACTGACTCGGATAGCTCCTTCGAAAAATCTCCAGGACTAGCACGTAAACGCATCTTCAACACGTCTGGTGTCGACGAGCGTTTCTTACTTGCGTCAGTCTACACAATTGTCAACCAACATCTCAATACAAAAGTCACTTTGGGAATCTGAACTGCATCGTAGGAAGGCTATGAGCATCAATGGAGAGAGTAGACCTACCAGCTGCTTGTGGCACTTCATGAGGGAGTTAATTGCTCTGTCCACCAGCTTATCAGATATGTGTGCAGCAACTGCCAAATGTACTTCACTGTAATCATCAAAATAAAACAATCATCAAGCTGAACCTCACAGCTGTATTTCATCTTGCTGTCAATTTTACTTGAGGTTCAGCAATAGTAGTATACTCAAAACAGGAAGCAATAAATTTAAATTCAACTACTTTCTTGTACTTCTAATACAGAATAAGCGGGAACTATGGACAGTGAACATACTTGAGCTTGTTAATTATGTCAGATCCAGCCATGTCAACCACACAATGCCGCACAAACTCCGGAGGGATGGAACCCTTATCTGCACATCCTTCCCTGACCTCCTCCTTCAGACCACCGTCGCCTAAAAGGCTAGGGCACTTTTCTTCTGTTAGGTTCAGTACGGTATCAATATTATTCTGCAGCAAAAACAGAACACTTAATAAGTTATCCAACGTTCGACTCTTCCGGATTACAGGTTTAAAAACCAAATCCTGCCTGTATGTGATGTGATAACACTCCATGTAGATTCTCCGCCAGTTTTTGTAACTCCGACTCAATAGTTTTCCCAAACTCTCCTTTCTGCTCAAAAATCTCATGGAGGCCCAATAGAATCTGCATTGCATAAAAATAAAGTCAATTAGGTTTCCCGTGCGGCTGCTACCGACGGCATGGTTCATGATGGATGGCAATGGGGTCACATTATATAT
This sequence comes from Bourletiella hortensis, assembly GCA_034694225.1. Classification (NCBI taxonomy): domain Eukaryota; kingdom Metazoa; phylum Arthropoda; class Collembola; order Symphypleona; family Bourletiellidae; genus Bourletiella; species Bourletiella hortensis. The sequence continues at coordinate 9,058 of JAQFYD010000710.1, read as the reverse complement.
TCAGCCGCCGTGCAAAAGAACTTTATGTTTATTTTCCGCAAACTTCGCTCGAAACTGTTCAGCTACTTTTTTGGCCATAGACTACTTCGAATGGGTTCTAAGTGCAAGCTTACGTGTGGAAGGTTAGAGCTGATGATAACAACAATTATGCTTTTCTGTGTTGAAACTTAGTGATATCGCTTAAATCTAGTAGGTAGCATTTAATCTTTGGTCCCTGGAAATGATAACAAATGGCCCTGAACTCTATGAAATGTAACTATTTCACCATTAAGTATCCAGCCTCCATCACGTTGGTTTGAATTTTGCCCTTGTCTTTCGGTACTGCTATTAACATTGACCCCGTATCTGTAGTTTCCGCCTGCTGTTGTCCGAGATAATCAAGTAAGCATTTCCATGTAAAGTGCCTCCACACCAGCGTAATCCAGGCAATGAACGCGATCGAGCCGCACAAAATAGTCCGTCGAACACAGAACGCTCCGTAAGTACCATTAGTACAAGTATCACTGCGGCAAAACCACAATTTTTAGGGTTGCTTCCCCAAAGCAATAATTTTATTTTCCATGTTGAAGAAAACTGCGAGAAATACTTGGGGCAGTTATCGTTATTTTGTCATTTGCTGCTGATCAGGCGCTGGGGACCAGGAAGTCAAACTAAGCCCCTCATAGAATCACAAGCGGGCTTGGAATCCTTGTATAATCCTTCACAAAGTACGTTAGAGGAATCAAAACCTCTTTATTCTATGCAATCTAATAACTATAAGAGGTCCTTTGGTGTACTACTAAGCAATGCTTGTGAAAATTTATCGCTCGTAATGACACAGTCATGTTTGTGTTGATTGCGTATATTTTTGTGCTTTCACTAACTGTGCTGCGGCCCCCTGGATAACGCTGAAGCTCTAAAAATATATATTTCTGGCAATAACAAGATCAAGTTACCTGTTTGGCTTGCTCTGAGTCCTGAATGAGGTTCTCAGCATGATCAATCACTTCCACTGTGCTGGTCTCATTGGAAGAAGTACTGATTTGCAACTCATCTTTCTTAAGTAATTTCACTGCTTCTTGGGTCTGGTTGATGAATTTGTCAACAGTTTGTTGTGCTGAACTCAGGAGGAATCCCTAATGGCGAAGTAAACACACCAAAGTCAGAAAATAATAAGCTACAGCTACATTGAAGTGACGCCCAGAATATGTAGATATTGTTTGTTCTAGATTGTAGTAATGAGGAAGAACGAAGAAACTTGCCTGCTGTAGACGAAAGGCTTGTTGACCGCTGGATCGTTTTTTAGGAATTGAATTCCTATAAATGAGCTCCTGAATTCGTTTCATGACTGCCTCCGTCTTTTCAGCAGACACTTTCATGCATGGCAGCACATCGTGAATTGGGTACGGCATGTAGTGAACACTCATGTTGCTAAGCACAGGCAACAAGGGAAAACAAGAGTTAGATAAGCAACATTAACCCAGGAAAATTTCATCCGGGTAACCACATCTAGCCAGAATTCTACTCTACTGCTGTGCTTTCATTGTTTTCAAGAATATTTCTTCAGCGAAAAATTACCCAACAGCTGTGTATTATTAGAACTATCAACATTAAACATTTACTGCCGGAAATAATAAAACTAAATCTTTCAGATTCGATCCTGTACTTCTGACCCTACAGGTACACTGAAGTATTCAGGGATTAACGAAAAGTTTTCAACGCGTGAGGCATTCTCAGCATTGCTTGCACTGGCCTTCTGATTCAAACCGTAACGAGCGAGTAGAACGTGGTACGACGGCAAGTTCCTTCAAACCAAAAAGGCACTGAGACGGCCATACTACTGCAGTTACCTAATCTAGACACCTAAGTGTAGATCCTTCTCCACTTTACAGCTCTGTTGTCTCTACTGGTAATTTGTTGTTGCTGATTACAACTACGGCCGCCCAAATGATTACATTCATACCTTTCGAGTCCATAAGCGATGTCTGAGAAACCTTGAAGAGTAATGTTGTTCCGGTCGTACGTTATAGAGCGGATTTTTCCATTAATTTGCAAAGCCTTTGCCAAAAGACGGGCTCCAACGTCACCCATTTGATTCCCGCTGTAAAACATTAGATGAGAGGACGCCGCTTTCTATAATTCTATCTTCAAAATGCAAGTACAACAAGTCTCATGTTAAGGCTTAGTTTCCAGGACAGCTACATACCTGATGTCAATGTTCTGCACGCACTGGTTACTCCCTATGGCATTGATCACACTGTATACTTCTCCTTTAAGTTTGGAGTCTGCGAGTGAAAGCGTTTGAACGACGCAATCTTCTTCCTAAAATCAAATGATCAAACATCAAACGTACCCACGAGTTACGGACTTGAGAACCAATTGAGTGACCAAGGTTGCGAATGTATTGGAGCATATTTTCTCAAAGCTACCTGAAGCATTTGTACGAGGGCATCCATAACTTGAGCAACATGTTTTGACTTCGTCGACTGTAGATTACGGCCCAAATAAAGATGTTTCAGAGACTTGTTTTTACTAGCAGCTGTTACGACTCCCGCCAAGTCCAACTCTAAACCTGTCAACAGAAGACACTCCCATTTTAATGTTCACCTGCATGCGTATTGCTGGGGAAGAGTGATTATAGCTCCCGCGGACAGCAACTTGAAAAGCTATTCCTTAAAAGAAAAAATTATTACTGTTATCACTGATGTCCAAACTGGCGAGACATTTAATGCCATGAAGACATGACTCCAGAACGTGAGCACCCGCCTGTCCTAAGCCATTGCTGCTAATATCTAATTCCAACTCCTCTGTTGACTCGTTGCACGCTAGGCCCAAGAGAAGCTGCCTGTAATCACATAGGCAAAAGTGATATTTATGGAATGAATCCGTCAGTTGTTTACTTCACCTTTGGCGTGAGCTTTTCATAAAAGAATTCATACTTGAGAGCTTCCAAGGACAATTTGCAAGATGACAAGTAAAGGTGTTTAAGAGCCAAACTGCTTGTAATGAATTGCTTGAACGATGGAGGAATTTCTTTGCCCTTCTTGGCCGAAAAATTGTTACGAGACAAGTTAAGATGTGCCAGGTGGGTTGAGCATCCACGCAGCAAAGCTCCAAATACCTGAAAATAGTATGTAGAAAAATATATTGTTGTGAAATGCCAATTAATGCTTTTATCATTCAGTTTTCCATGCTGTATAAAAGATTTGTGTGCACAGAGCTAGTAGGTGACAGGTGAATCACCAGCTTGGAGCAGGTTGTTTGATAAATAGCTTTTCATGGCTACAAAATCTAATGAAAGAAGACAGCGAGCCAATTTGGTGGGATTCGCAATCAATTAGAAGCACTTTGTTAAGCATTTGGTTCACTAAAGGGGATAGGTCCAAAACAATACAGAAACATACTTAGTTCCTTCTTCGTAGATAATAAAGCGGGATGCCTGACGCCAATTTGCCATTTGTCATGCTCTTATTCACCTGCACTCTGCCACGAAGTGCGGCATAATTATCAAAACTCAATAAATAAAGAGTAAACCAAGGGGTACGTGCTGATTCATTGTTATCGAGCTTTTGATGCTGCTAGTCACCTGATATATTACAGTACTGCATGCACCATCTTAGTATTCACCTGCCATCACCAAGTCACTGAGATTACAAAACATCCAGTGGCAAAATGTTTGACATTGTACTTACTGTTTCTAGGGTACAATCTGTCCCCGAGAGATCAAGAAAGGTTATTGAGTTGGGTTGGGCCAAAAAACTGCAAAGATTCTGCGAAAATCACATTAATTAAAATACGCCTGTCAAAGCCTTTACCGCTAATTGTTACCAAAATGCCTTCAAATTACAATTTTGAGATTTAGACGTTTGCACAGAACTGAAGCTTATATGCTAGACTTACATTTATGTCGTCTTTCAGTGAATTCCCACTCAAATTTAAATGTGTGAGGCTATTGGGGGCACATCGGTTAAGGACTAAAGAATGAGACAATTGAGCGACACCTTTAGATGACAATCCGCAGTGGGAAAAGTTGAGCCAAACGGGACCCCGGCACAGCTTTGCCAATGGGTTACTCAAATGAATAGCACCTAGATTTTATTGCTAGAATTATTGCACGATCTACACGAAATTCTGCACATGCCTAAAATATTGTTCTATTTAACGCGACGTGACGAAAGATGGCTTACCTTTGTCTTCAATCATATTATCTGACAAGTCCAGCGTATGAATTTGACTATTTGAGTTGAAATTTAGGGCTGATGACAGCTTTTGAGCAAAGTCCCTGAAAGTAGCAAAAAATGAAACCGTTAAGGTCGTTTTAAAATCAAAATAATGAAACCATGGACTCAAATGCGTTCGGGAATGGCTCGAGTTGTGATCACAGTAGCTGCTCGTCGTCATTTTCGCAAAGCTTCCTTTACTCGAAAGCCTGTATAACTCCAACTGGTATAAGTACTAACTGGTGCGATCAAGAGGCAGATTGCCAATGAGACACGAGACCAACAAAGTCATGTAGGTACAAATAACTGCACAGAAGTGGCTCGCTTGGTCAATGCTTCTACACGTAACCCTTGCAATAAAAACAGCCTTCGGCTTTCCTGGTCACTCAATCCAACGGTCTATGTTGTGTCAAAAAGAGCAACAGTTACTTCTTTTGTTTCGTCTTTTGTCCTCCAGCGGGCCCGACTCACAGTTTTCAACAACCCAATATTTAGAAAACAGGAAGGAGAAAGTCGCCTCCGAGTGCCAGTTCAGTTATGAATTGACCGGTTCAACAGTAAGTTAAAACTTTCCAGGATAACTTACGCTTTCGCTCCAACGTTATCCAAATGAAGCTCTTCAATGGTCGATGACTTGCGGATAACCTGAAGCAGACGATCGATTGCTTCGTGCGATAGCTTAATATGACTTGACTTTAAAGACTTGAACCAACAGTTATATTCCAAAGCACTCAAGATTGGCACTAAATCCCTGTCACAAGAAAATGTCAAATTTTAAATTTCATTCCATAGAATGTCTCGTTATTGCAAGCCTTGCAACAACCAGGGAAAAGTAACTGCAACTTTTGTACAGGTAAACTGTCTCAGTGTTATCAGAGGCTCTAGTCTGCGCCGCACTGCATCTTAGCTCACTTACCGGGACTCCAGATGATCGAAATCCTGAAGACATAATTCCCGGGAGTCATGTGATAAGTAAATCGTATCAACGTCCTGTGAAACAAATAAATTCTTGTGAATGGAATGCCAGTTATGTGGAGGTTCACCTTTAATATCAAAATCACATTGACTCACAATCACATAGTAGCTTCCTGTAATCAAATATTATCTGGATATATTTAAATGTTGAATGGCTCTATTCGAAGCAGTGGGAATGAAATGCGTGGTCTGATGTTGAATTCGTTAATAATGTCTCGTAACCACTGGACTGTCTTTGTTAACTTCAATCGTCAGAGGTAATAACAGTAAATGCGGATCTGGAAGCTAAACTCATGTTCTAATTCCGGTAAATTGCCTCTCTTGAAAGTGACTAACGCATCAACCTTCAGCTTTTCATAGCTTCTAACTGCGTGAAAAGTAACGTTACTTTGGGCACAGACCCGATTTGTCCTACCCGAATGTTCAGACAAAGATTTTGCAAATTAAAGACTTCCTACCAAAATGTTTCTGGCTGCACTGGCCTAAGCAGAGTTCATAGTACTGTAGAATTTTTTTGCTTACAATACTGAGTCATTACAGGAAAACTCGGACCTATTGTTGGAAAATTTTCATAGTTTTTATTTGTGTTAGGACCCAAGCTTAATGGATTCCAATGGTATGATGGGTTTCTCCCTAGCCCTCTCAGGAGTCGAATTATCAGGGCTTTTGTGAATTTAAAGGAGTTTGGCAGATCCGAAATTATTTCGGTACCAATGGAGCGACAATAATTTTGGATATGCCAGAACATAAATAAAAATTATGAAAATTTTCCAACATGAGGTCGAAGGCCTTTCGGGTTTTTCTGGAATGACTCACTGGGACCTCTTTCTACAACAAAAATGGACGCCATTTGACTTGGTTGTTTGTGTTATTTAAGGATAACTTACCCATGCAACCTCCTCCCTGAAAGGTAGACCATGTAAATCACACATCCAAGCGTACTGAGTAGAGAATCGGCCACAAGGACCCAAAGAATTAGGCCTGTTCAAAAGAGGGTTGCCACTGCTCGAGGTTGATAAAGTTGGCAGATGCTCCACCACACGGGAAATTAAAGTTGCACACGGCGACTGACTTTGGTTGAAGCTTAGCTGAATATTATTACAATTTTCTTCCAGAGAAGATGTGCTCTTAGATTTCGGGTACGGTACAGGGGTTGTTGCGGCTGTTACAGACGTGCTGCTGCCAACACTTCCAGTGTTGTGTGGGCCATCAAATGTTAGGTCAAGGTGCTGCAGCCTTGTGGGAGGTGCAACATGTATGCGTCGGATAATGTTGCTGTGAAAAATGCAAATAAAGTCAGCTTAGTACATTAAAAAAATAAACGAATCACATCAAAAGTACGAAAAAATTTTGGCTCACTAAAGAGGGATTTCAGGGAAAGTCTCACTCAGAGCAGTAATCAGGGTGAGTATGATTTTATCAACATTTTCCGTGCACTCTTGGTCAGGTATCAGGAAGCTGTGACACTTTTCGCTGGCAGTTATGGCCAGCTAAAATCCATAAAATGATTAATCCAATGGTCCCGGCCGCTGGCCTTGAAATTATTTTTATGAACAGATGAATCATACCTGAGTTTTCTTCTTGCTTTCTATTCCCTGAATCTCCAGGTAATGAAAGTGGAAGTCAATCCGCAGCGGAATTTTGAGACAAAAAATTCGGCAGGGACAGAGCACCTGAAAACAAAATTCTGTTGTTGTCAATCAAAACAAATACAGAATAATTTTTATCATTGATTAGATCATGCTGGCAATTAGTCATAAGCAAATCAGCACGTTGGACAGCCGTCTGGCATATTGGTTGGTAAGTATCACTGCAGGGAATAGTTTGCAAGCATTTCTTATTATTTTTTGAATTTAAATCTGATTTACACCGGAGATTTTGCCTGAATCATGTTCACCCACACTCACTTCAGCATCTGAAACTGAAAGTTGAGTGAAAATGTTTTCCTCTTCAACGATTTTCTTGGGGCTTAATATAGCAAAAGCACTGATGTTTCAAATCATGGAATCATTAACTAGGGGTCACGCAGGCACCACCCCGAAACTCGAGCTCAGGAGCTTGCTCACTCAATACTTACCAAAACCCGATTCTCCGTCTTGTCACCCTTCGACTCCAACTTGACGGCACATGTCAACAGTATTTTCACATGTTTACCCAATAGGTTTCTTATGCCATCTGAAAAATCACAATCAAAACAGGATCATTAATTTGTATACATAGTCTACAATACTGGATTCAAATCGTCAGTCACTACCTCCTGCGCTTCTTAAAAATACAAAGGAAATAATGATTCTGGGTGAATAGTCCCAACCACAATTAATGCACGCAGAGCTTTTCGGTGCCCAGAGCCATTTCGTAAATTGAAAATTATGGTACCCTCCACCCAATCTGGAGTATCAATTTCGATCACCTAACCTCCGCCCTGGACAAGGCAACTCTCTGCTGCAGTGATATTTGGGTCATGACAAATGGTCATAAAAATCCTCCTACTCTTACCAGTGAGCTCTTTGGTCATTGTCAATTGGCTACTACTGCTTGACATCTTCCTCATTAATGCTGTACTCTGTAAAATATTTGACACCAGTGACTACTTCACGTGACAGTACAGGACGTGAAATTTTATCAGCTAATGTGCTGGACACCGCCACGCAAATTTCAAGTGAAGTCCTGCGATGGACCATCTATGATCTGTAGAACATTCCGTAGACTAGCACATGCAATAATCACTCGAATGAGTCACTGTTCAGGAAATTCACTTCCTGATTCGCATCATCTCATCTGTCAGTACCGAAATGGGTTAAACTCCCTTATTTTGCTTCGCGGAGCAAAACCCGTTGATTCGATCTCGTTGTCTAGGCTTGACCTTGCGACAGATGTACATACAATCTGTAAAGAACTTATAGAACTTTAGTCACAGTTTAATTATAATGCATAATGATGATGGAGGTTTTGCTGGATATAAAGAATGACTCGGGTAAAAAACCTGCATCACTTCTGAGAAGAACTCGTCTAAAGTGATTTCATGCACCATACCCGCGGATAAGTTATCGGCGGTTTGGCTAAAAAATTAATAACACTAGTAAAATAAATATTTAGCACCAGATATCAATCATTTGCACTGTTACTGACACACGACACGCCGCCTGTCTAAAAAGTTCGGATCCGAAATATATGATGACATCAAGCATATGAAGGGGAAAACATTGGATTTAACCGTATTAAATTTAACAAATGAACTGTTCACACTTTTTCCAGTCGAAAAATTTGTTGAGGAGCAGAGCTTACAATTTAAGCCTTAAATACGAATCTGGGATTGACTTGTTTTTCCTCTTCTTCTGTCCGTATTCGCATGTACAACACAGCACGATAGCATTACACATCCATAGGTGCTTGCTTTATCATTTGTACTTGCATTCACTATATATATACAAGCTATATATAAGTAATGTACGTTGGCTTTCCTCCTATCACACGGCACTGCCCCTCCACTTCACTGAATTGATGTCATGCGTATTTTGCTACACTGTCTTTGGCATGCCATGCAAAGCAAAGCTTGGCTACGGTTGCATACGCCGCACACTAACATATGCGATTGAATTGAAAGTGGGTCCCACTTTCAAGGGGTCCGGAATTGTTGTGCAGGTCACCGTCGTCACAATGTTGACCAGTTTCAGATTTCATAGCACTGATGGGCTAACTCATGAGTTACAGTGCAACTCATGCCACTCACATTGTAACTCATGCATGAGTTGATGAGTTATGAGTTAGAGTTCCGGCTTATGATAGTTACTCATGAGTAAGAGTTACAGTTGCATTTTTCTAACTCACAACTCCGCTTATTTTAAAAATTCGCGCCTTAAAAACCATAGATTTATACCTAAACT
>JAQFYD010000709.1:0-15912 GCA_034694225.1 Bourletiella hortensis | reverse complement strand
GGCCGGGACAACCCAAATCACACTGTTATGTAAAATAACCGCTGTATCCCATACCGTTATGTAGCATTTCCACTGTAAGTTATATTATAAAGTGATCCAATCAGAGTGGGAAAAACTGCACATCTTTTAACTTTACGCCCTCTTTGTCGTTTATTGGCGGTCAAATTTTCCAGCTCGTCTTGAGTTTCTACGATGAGTGCAGTCCGTGACAGCAGGGCTTTCTTCGGACGTCCAGCTGCTCGGGCGCGTCCAATAGCTATTTGGTCAGATAGGTCAGCTTTTTCTATATTTTTAGTAACGGCGAGGCTATGCAGGTGCTTGCACAAATTCTTTTGAAGGTAATATGGGCAGGAACATGCAGAATGTTTCAAGTCAGAGGCGGTGAAAACAACTGTGTAGGCGCTGTAGAATTTCTGAACGAAAGTGCTGAACTTCCTGTAAGCCTTTGACAACTCTTCCCATGTTCTGCACAATAGTAGCTATCAGACAGTTGTCCAGTAGAGTCATTGCTCACAAGTTTGCACCATGTTCCACGGACCGAAACCACTGCACCCCCTTTTTCAGGAAATTGTCGCACCAATCTGCACTTTATGAGCGTTCGAGGCTTAGCTTTTGTCTGGCGACAAGATTGTGAAGGTCGAGAGACTTGAGACATGACGACGTGAAGATTCACAGCTATCAACTGACTTAGGACAACAATGGCCATAGTGTATGGCTACATTCTATTGCCTCCGCAGTCAAATAAATTGCAGCTTAACATATGGCCACAGAAGGATTTAAATATGGCTGTTATCGTTGCTCACCAGCAAGGGCTTTAGAATCTAATGATGACATTGTTATTTTGAAAGTGAGATAGAAGCATAACCCGGCCTAATGTGGCAGTCATGAACAGGTATAAGTGCAAATATAATGACATTGTACGATGATAATGAACAGAATTAGTGATGACGAGGCCCCTCTTTCAGCTTTTGCAAGTTAGGGTAGAAACTCAATTCTACAGAAATGAGAGCAATTAAATGAATTTTTTGTCATAAAGTCACTCATTTATTTGGAAAATTATAATCGTGTTGAGTACTACGTTGCCTCATAGCTCCGCATTTCATCATTATTTTATTCCGTCTACTGTACATTGCGTCTACGATTCCTGCAATCGACAACAGGCAGAACCTTGGGCAACTGCTTAACAATATAATTTGTACTTTTCACAAAACCGTTAGCCAACGTTTTCTCCACCAAGACCACAACATATGATAGTAAAATCCCGGTCAAGAGCACCAAAAATACCACATGAATGTCAGAATTGCGGAAAGACAACGCATGAACATCTTGGGACCCATCAACCTCAGCAGCATTTGCTTTATTTTCCATAAACGCTCTCCAGTCGTTCCACTCCTCCCACAACCAGTAAATTCCCGATTGTGTCAGCGCCCTTAGTCTACGCTGCATTTGATTCTCCACAGGCAACCCACCGAGTATGCCATATCCTTGAGGGCTTCTGAAGAGTTGATCATCAGACTCAAGGTTATGCGCAAACTTGACATTGCTATCCAAAGAGGCGGAAACGCTTTGAAATACGGACCAATCCTTGTGGAACTTTTCAAGCGGCGATACAAATGCAGTCCGAGGCAGAGTCAAATTCGTTCTGATTATATCTGCCAGTGAATTGATATGAACTAGCTCAAATCCCTTGCTCATTCTTTCCAACATTCTCAACTGTTTTTCACGCCATTTTAAAGTCTTCTTTGACTTGTTTGCATCATGGGGGAATTTCTTTAAGTCTATTAGCAAGGTATATACGATACAAGGATTTCTTTCGTTTTTCCTTATCGCAGATGTATAGCAGGAATAATAATGGCCACTACCGTCAGGTTCCCACCCGGCCTCTTCGTAGGCGAAATATAGCGTAAAATTTTCCAGTTCTGACAGCAACGTCCATTTCATGTTTACCGTGTTGGCGATCATGTGATCTGATTTAAATAGTCCCGTGAAATATGCACTTAAAATTGCACATCCTAGGAGCCAGCTTGCGATCAAAGCTCTGACTGCCATCTGGAAATACGATGGCACCATTCTGCCCCTGTATTGCAGGACCTCTGGCTCACTGATCAAAGCTATTGCAATTGAGAGGAAATTCACAAAGAACAGAGGAGCCGCATCCAGTGGTGGTGATGATGTAAGAGCAGTAATAACCGTGGCAACGGCAACAAGACTTACTGTTAAGAAGACCCAAACAGCGAGGGTAAACGGACTCACTAACGACATGATTGATGCTTGCCCCGTGACATATACAGCATCCGAAGTAATGAATCTAAATTCAGAGTTGTACCCCACCCACTCCAAGGTGCGAATGCCTGTCCCTAGGGAACGTAAAGTTTTGGTGCGCCACCAAACCTGTGGAACCGGGAGTCTCCATCGCATCTCCCAAATACTCTCATTGATGTGTTCCGACAGAAATTGAAATGCGAGCTCTTCAATGGATCTTGAAAGGCACTCAGGCGACGGCCTGAGGTCAAACTCGCATTTTGGATAGTTCTGCAAAGCATGAAGTGAGAGGTCAGAGCCCCAACGTATTTTGCTGCCACTGCGACCACCTATGGCCCTTTTGTAAGCTGTGAGCATGTTAAGGCAACACGAGCCTATGTTTTCGCTGCTACATTGGAAAGAGTAAAAATTATGCTCGCAAAACCAACAGATGAAACTGCCATGGTAAGTAGTGAGAGCCCTCGAAGGGTTCATCAAATTGACCAAGAATGATACAGGGACATGTGTTGCATATGATAGCCAGCCACCTGCATAGGTCAGCGGGCCGTTAAGGACGTAGGAGGCAATGTCAAGAGTTGATCTGAATTTCCCAATTATCAGCAAGTAATGCGGTATGAGCCACACAGGCTGTTTTGTACGCCAGTCATTGCGAAACAAGGGGTACTTGTCCCTTGTGCGGTAGACGCTGAAAACATGACTGGTGCTGTCGAATATTGACAGGATTGTGAGAAGCCCACGTGTATGCCGCTGCTTCACTGCAACTCTTCCCTCACATATGTTTTGATGACATAATCGTTTAGCTTTGTGATTTTTCCTGTCCGGATGCTGTGGAGGTGCTGGTAGAACATCTATTACAGAAGGGACGTTCAACTCGTGGATTTGAAGGTTGTCGGAATATTCAACGAAATGGACCCAAAAGTTTTTAAATTCGAGTAGCACACTTTGAAGGAACGGCGTAAACATGTGTGCTTTATTAGTGTGAGCGCGGATCGTCAGAATACTTCTGGGCGGAATTGCGAGGATAATAGACAGGAAGAACAACGGAAACAGGTGCTTATCGAAAATAGCTAGAAGGAACCTCATTCTTATCTGATGTCATGAGAAGTTGGACTGCTAGCACTGCACTGTCGGATCAACACATTTGACTTTATTGTGCCTGTAGTGTTTCCCAAGTTCTAAATGTCCCTCCGCCTTCTCTACAGCAACAAAGTGGCAATATCCTAATATCACTTGAAAATGTTGCAAAGAAGTACGTTATGGTCATAAAATTGCTGCTTATTAGCGTAAGTGATGCCCTCGATTCTAAAAGCTTACACGGCCCGATCAAACAGCAAATAAATACGAGTGATGGCCTCATTATTTCATCAGTTCAGTTTCTTGGTCTATATCGTAATATCCGCAGGACCCTTAGGAATAGACTGTATTTGGCTACTGCAATGTATCGCAATGTTGACCTGATAAACAGCCAGGTGCTTATCAATTTTTTTCACGGCTGATCTCTCATTATTTACCCATAGCAATAATATTACACATGCCTGTTTGTATGGTCCAAATGCAAGGCGTTAAACTTGCAAGTTTAGCTTGGATTACATTATGTAGCCGGCGTGAAGAGCTGAGGAGTATCTAGTGGAATTCGCAAATATGTAATGTTCATGCCACATAAAACGGCCAGCTATCATATTTTCTTTTGAAGAGGTAAACGTGGATAACGGATGAGACGTCCGGTCAACAACTCGTTCGTCCTCTCATCTTCGCCCGGCACACCTTACTTCATGCAATATAATTGTGGGTTTCATTCCACATGGGCTGAAGAACAGTTTGGCTAGTGTCCTCATCATCACTTCCCACTTCTAGCTTTGATTACAATCGTTCTTGTTCTGCCACAGAAATGGCAGCTACGGCCGAACCCACAGGAGAGCGTTCAAGGCCCGCAATTCAGCAACTTTACCTAGACCTTCTACACAAATACGGTGTAATCTCCCTGCTCGACTGTCCTATAAAAGTTTTTGATCAACTATGCTTCCAACGGATTCAAACTGTTCTCACGAATCCGGAAAAACTGAGGAGACAAGTTGTAAGTAAACTTTCTGCAATCCATGGGAAATGGAATGGAACATTGTGGAATTTACTTCGCAAAATTTTATCTTTCAGAGTTCTTGTCGCCTCCTGAAGCAGCAGTCGACAACGTTGATGAAAATCCTCATGAAAACAAACTACATGGAGTTGCGTCGTGTTGAAGCTGCAGTTCTCAACGGAATTCAGGATGTATGCAATCCATATTGTATGACAATCATTGCATAGCAGCATTGCTTGAGCAATTTTCTGTATAATTTACAGGACCATAAGGATAAGCTAAAGGGTGAGCTAGAGGAGAAGGTCGTAAATGCATTCGAAGGGATGGCCTTAGAGTGTGAGTCCGCAGTCAATTATTATTTACTTAAAAATAGCTACTCTCGTCAGTAACAATAACTTTACAATTTGCAATAATTATCCAAAATATACCTATTTGTCTACAGTGAAATTAGAAGCAGGGGAAGCTATACATTTCTTACCGGTGATTTCTGTTGAAAATGACCCTCAACCTAGGCCCAGTTCGGCATCCGCCTCCGCAGGTGAACCCGCATCTGCCTCCGCAGGTGAACCCGCATCCGCCTCCGCAAGTGAACCCGCATCCTCCTCCTCAAGTGAAGCTGGTAAGAAGTATCGTACAAGATTCATAAAAACATGACTCGTAAAAAAGTTCTAAATTATTTCTTTTAACATTCAGAATTCGATCCACTTGCAAACCCTATGACAAAAACACTTCAACAGCAACTGTTCTTTACTTTGGTCCAATTTGAACATCGGAAAGAGCTGAAAGAATTTTTAGCAAACCCGGAAGTGAAAAACGAGGAAGTTTGGGTGTATAAGGCAGACTACTCTATTCTACATGAAGCTGCTCAAAGTTCGTATAGTAAACTGTTTTGGGTTACTTAGGGGACTTGCATGCCTGGTCATGCACAGTAATAATTGTGTTGGATTTACAGAGAACACGGACTGGGCCATTGAATTCATGAAAACAGTGATGAAGTTTATAGATGAAAATGAGGATTTCCCCTGGACTGCTCAAGAGTTTATAAATTATCCCCGAAAGGACGGCTGTACTGCTCTGCATTCAGCAATTCTGTTTGGTTCCATTCAAGCTGTGGAGTGCTTGATTGATTTGGGTGCAGATATTTTTATAAGGTTCAGCCAAAGACATTTGTTCAGATCTCAGACAATAATAGTCTGTCCTACAACCATTATTCGACGCTATTCTACAGGGACAATGACGGGGACAGTCCACAAGATTTAATGTATGACATGATGCCGGAGGCTCTGTTGTGCGTACTGAGCCGGACAGGGGTGAGTAGTCAGGGTAACCTTCAAGATAAAGGCGTGGTTGTCAGGCTGGATTTTGGGTGAGTCTTACCCACACACCATTGAATTTTTCTTCAATGCAACCGATCCCAGTCCGTACAAAATAATTCCTGCTCCACAGATTATTTGTTGACCGTCTCAACCCCGAAGACAAGGCGAAGGAGCAAAAAACTACGAACTACCGGAATTCAAAGATCAGTCATGTAAAAGGAGACGAATACGTGTCAGTTGAAACAGACCCGAGCGGTTCGAAGGAGAAGAAATGTAATGATGATGACCTATTCCAAGAAATGGACAATTTGGCTATCACTACTTACTGTTACCCCAAAACTGCTTCACAGCTACTTGGTCATGTCGTTGTTAAAATTTTCCTGGACCTGAAGTGGGCCAAGTTGAAATGGCCCATTTATTTCCTTACACTATTTTACGTAAGCTCACTCCTGAGGTAACAGTGATTGCGAACACATTATTTTATCGCGTTAATTTAATTCAGATTGCCGTGTACATTTCCTACACTGTCTTTGCCGTCTACGTTTTCATCGTCAAATTCCCTTACGCCCCGGACAAGAATGTTTCAGCAGTTGCTAATGCTACCAAACCGGTTGAAATGTGGAATAAAAAAGGTTCGCGTTGAAGTCCTCATTTGATTTACATCCTAACTATAGCATATACTATAACATAAAAATTAAATTCATGACAGGAATTGAAATTCACCCAGCGGCAACAGTTATATTAGCATGTGCTATGCTTTTGTTGCCACAGGTTTGTATGTGGGACTGGAAATTTGGCAATACTTTCTTATCCTGTCCGTGGCAACAAATTCAGGACTGAAAGCACTGCTATTTTATTTGCATGATTTTGAGAATGTGCTCCAGTTGCTATTTATGATCGGTGCCTTTTCCGTCGCAGGGGTTGTGTATGCAGGGCAGCCGGAAGCACAGGATTGGTCCTACTGGTTTGCAGCAGTATGAATTCCATATTGTTTTAAGTTGGTCAATATGTTAACTTGGATTCAAATCATGTTGCTCTTTTACTGCAGTTTTCAATTGTGGTTGCATGGATGTTAATTTTACTTCAACTTGGAAATTTCAATGGACTTGGGAAGTATGTTTACATGTTTCAAACGGTAAGCCTGGCCTGTACAAGGCTACAACATGGTAAATGAACACTATGTGAAACTGAGTACCTCTGTTTGTACTTGTTTTCTTGCAGGTGTTTAAGAGATTTGCTACCGTTATCCATGGCACTGTATCTTTGCTTCCTCATTGGCTTCACTATTGCTTTTAGTATCATTTTCCCAGAGGTAAAATGATTTTAAAATTGCATTGTGTGGATCGTGATGATGACAGGTTTGATAACACGTGGAGTCACTGTTTGTTTGCAGGATAAATTCGTTTCCTTCCCAAGATCCTTCTTCCGCACGTTCGCAATGATGACGGGAGAGTTGAATTTTGATGATGTTTTCAATCCTGAGGAGTCGAGGCCGTTTGAGTTTGCTGCTTTAGCAATTTATTTGGGGTTTACCATTATTGTGACCATAGTAATTGTCAATTTGCTCGTGGGTCTGACTGAAGATGATGTGGCTGTAAGTTCTGCAAAAAAAGATTTTGCTAGCATTTGCCAAAGCTAGTTAGTAACACGTTTTCTGTTGCAGAAAATATTCAAGGAGGCTGATGCCATTCACCATGAAATCCAAGTTGAGCGCTTGTACAGAGTGGAGCACATGCTGTACAGATTTGGCAAGGATATTTTTGTAGTCTCACCAGAAAGACGCACCTACGGAGCTGTGTGAGTGAGACAACGTTACCAATGACGCTTGCGAACTTTGATTTTATAACAAGTCATTGTGAATTTTGATTTAAATATTCTTGTTACAGGGTTGACACAGAACTTGGAAAATTTTCGCGGGATTTGCGGCAAGAACTACGCTGCCTTTTGGCTGACCCTGAAAAGTACAATAAAGAGTATCTTCAGCTCGGTTAAAAATCTCGTTCGTGTGTTGATTCTGGGCGTCATAGCGCACGAAGCAGATATCAAATGACTCTGATTGTAGGAAAGTGCAGGATGACTCCGAATATTTTTATCCGTACATTTGCCTTTGAAAAATAAATTGTTCCATTTCATCGACCCATTTCATCGACCGTTGTGGAATATCATAGGCACTCAATTTAATGGCACACGCAGTGCAATTTGGTTAACCTGAACTTTAAATGAATTGTGCATTTGCAGAGATGGGTAGTAATTTAATCTGCGATTACAGATTACAATTACTAATTACAGATTACTGTAATCTGTAATTTGTAATCCGGCCAAAAAGAATTCGAAATGTAATCTAGTAATTTGTAATCCAGGAATTCCTTGGTGCTTGAAGTAATCGGTAATTTGTAATTGTGTCTCTAAAGCAATTCAGCAATTGGATTACTTTCAAATTAGATTACATTTTGGTGTTCAAAACGTGCAAAAATACCCTAGTTTCCATGAAAATTGCCTACTGGCGCTTAATTATGTAAGTGGGGGCTGCCACACCACTTTGGATACCATTCAGTATTGCTTCTTCCTTGCGTTAGTACGTACAGTAGCCACAAGTTGCACCAATAACGGTGCTCAAAACTTAACAAAATGGAGATAACGTATGGAAACATTGAAGCGCAATCTCTGTGGTGCTCTTTTCACAGCGAAAAATGGCACATTTTTTAGCTTCCGGAACCTCACCCGTCAGATTTGTAATCTATAATCTGTTGAAGTAATCCGATTACAGTAATTATAATCTGTAATTTTCGAAAGCTCGAAGGAGTGTAATCTGTAATTTGTAATCTGCGGATATTTTTGAAGTAATCTGTAATTGTAATTTGTAATTCGCTTCGTTGTTTCTTCCAATGTAATCTGTAATCAATTACTTTCAAAATGTAATCTACCCATCTCTGTGCATTTGTGGCTATTTGGCAAGTGGGTAACGACTATGACGACATAATTAAGAACAGTGTGATGAGCTAAGTCAGTAGAATGCGAATAGCAGATATTGTCTGGTCGAGGACTGTCAGGATGAAGCATCTTTCGATCTTAAAAAATACGTATCCATTTACCGTCATTGGGTGCAGGGAGCGAGCTACCGCTCCGCATTCAAGTCCACGTCGGCGTACTGTATCATATCCAGTAAAATCTATGTATAATGGACTCAATGGACACACCATTTTAATCCATTATAGCGAAAATCCATTATAAGAATTGATTTTTCATGCAAAATAACCACGAAGGGGACTCAATACGAGTCCATAATAATGAGAGATCCGTTATACCCGGATTCATTATAGAGGGATTCCACTGTACAGGTAATCGAGCCTCATCTGCGCTTTGGATTGCGTCTTCCGCAACGTTGTTCACCTTGCACCGCAGTTTCACCACTACCTCCAATTCAACATTCTTCTCCCTCGACGTTCCTGTCCAGTCTTTGATCTGTTTCCTGCCAGAGATGTCTAACGTTATTTACTAACGTTAGTAACGGAATTGAACTCAAAAATTCAATAAAGGTTATTAACGGAAACCTTGATTGGCCGTAAACGATAACAAAAACGGAAACAATTGCCGGCGCCAGCAGTGCCGAATATCGTAAAGAAAAACCGAAAAGTAGACTCTGAATAACGTTTCTTGGCCTTTCCTGGCTCTGTTCAGTACGCTATCGGGCTGACAGGGCTGTCGGACGAGGCAAATTTCATGGGTCAAGTAGGCTGTGTGGCATGGCTTTGTTGTATTCTGAAGTAATCAGTGTACTTGTACACCTTCTTTCTAGTATTTTTGATGCGATTAACTTGTTCAAGCTTGGGTATAATAGTTTTGTGGGGACCCATGCTGCACTCTCTCTGTGTTCAGCCACGTTAACAAAGTAATGTTAGTTATGCTAGCGTGTATTAATCTTTAGTACACTAGCTGTAAACTTTTAAGCAGCGCTACGCTTCCGACTGTTCACTAGCTCTCAAAATTCAAATACGACAAGGATCGTGTATAAAAAAAAGCCTTTATTGCCGATTTGACGGTTATTCCTTGCAGCATTACATACGACAGTTTTTTCGCAATCAGTAATTTCCTGATTGGAAAAATAGAGAGTAATTTCCTGATTCGATGGACAAAGATGTTTTTTAGGGGAAAGAGCTGCGAATGATTATGGATGGCGTGATGATGATAGAAACTGGTCCGCATAATTTGATATGTGCGTTTTGATTTGTTTTTCGGCAGATAAATATTCTAAACAAAATTATAATAAATACCTGACTGCGTAAAGGGAACAGACTGCATGGGAATTATTAGTTGAATTCGTATACGAAATCAGAAAATAAATTCCCTTTACGCTTCACTGTCTTAGAATTGTCATCAGGATTACAATAGGGGTTACGGTAGCAGCCCTCATTGGAGGGATCCCTTCTCACTGGTTCAGTATCGCAGTTCCGTTCTTCCTGGTGCAGTATCGGAGTTCCGTTCTCCCTGGTGCAGTATCGGAGTTCCGTTCTTTCGTAATTGGGTTTGACGCGAACTCCTCCTCCTTCAATCCAGCATCTAATAAATAATTCAATGTTGGATCATTACCGGCTAAAAAATGAATCGACGGCTGAATTATAATAACAACTTAAGTACTTTTACTCATTATTCAAGAGTAAATAATTTGTTGAGTATTGGTTGGCATTATTTAAATACAGTTAATTTCACAGTTGCCGTTCAGGCTCAATAGTGCCATCATCTTATGATATTATTCACCGTGAACGCTACACAAAAATCATCCATTAGTAGTCTCATCTGACAAAGACTGACAGTTTCCTTGATCTTGAGCTAATATGAACTCGCAATGAATGCTAAAATGATCTGGAGCCTGTAGTAAATTATTTACAAACAAGATAGCTCGATTGAATGCATTAATAAATAAAATAGAGAGATAAAATAGAGCAAGTAGTTACCGGATGCTCCTGGAGTAGACTATGACGCTCCTTCTACCGCTGGCAAGCGTTTCCTATGTTTATCATGAAGCCGGAATAAATTTTGGATGCGTCTTCATCCCATGAAAAGCACCAAAAACTGAAATAAAGTAAAGTAATCTAATTAGTACATTTATTTTTGGTCTGACTTTCACAGAGTGATCATTGCAACTAAAGAATAGCGTGCAAGTGGCTCTAGTCTTGTGCTGTTCATTCTGTAAAAGAATTACTCAAATTACTGCCACCTATTTTGCAATTTTTTACCAAAGCTTGAAGGGCATGCTTTCCAATTCTAATTGCTGTCAGGAGGCTCACTTTGCTGAAGCAGCATTTTTCTGCAGAGACGAATCAATCAGCAATGAATTCAACAAAAATTATTGAATTGTTGGTTTTCCGTCCTTCTTTGTTTTGATTTTTGCATTTGTGAATGGGAAAATTCTTCGTGTGCCTGGACTTGGAAGAATCGGTAAAATGACTGAAAAATTCTTTTAAAAACAGATTAATACTTATATGACTTACCTGAGCATTGACTTTAAAATTTTCAGCTTCCCTGGGAGGCCTCTATAATGCCGTGACAGATAGCATTATTTACGACCACTGTGCCTATAAGGAATGTACTGTACCAGAAGGGTCGGTCCACAAAGAACCAATACGTGATGTTATATCCAGAGCTCGGGTCATACACAACTATCACGAAAAAAAATGAAATTACCGGAGTGACGTCTGCAACCACATTGTCGTTATACGCTGGCATGGTTAGCCCTTCTGGAAGTTCAAGAGTACACACCGACTTTTTCCGCAAGTGAGATAAAGTTTCAGCTGTCCTGTCCTACAAATATAGATCATTTGTTGAAACGCTCAACATAAAGAACGAAAACTTGACGAAGATCTTTGATTCGGACAGCATGAATTATTTCAAAGCTACACACGTCGTAACTGGTAAATCGTAAGCCAAATTGACTTACCTTTGATCACGGAAAAATATATCCATTTCCTTCTAGGTATAGAATGGGGGGCTGCTGTCTTTATTGGCTACGAGATCGACATTCTATCAAACACAAACCAGTCTGAATTTGAAGCTCATGTCGCGGCTGAGCTATCCATAGCAGCAAGCAGCTTAGAGAAAAGGAATGAGTATGACGCAAGGAGTTCCTCGGCAATGCGAGGAGTGAATTTAAATATCGACTGTTTTTCTGATATTGCACTTGGAAAATCATCCGCGAAAACCATTGGAGAAATGTATGATATGATAGACAAAGTTCCAGGACTGACCGAAAAGTCTACGCCCAGGCGTCCATTTTGTGTACACACGCCTCCGGCGGTACAAAATGAGGAGGCTCGCATCAATGCTGAAGGTGGTTCAGTAGAGTGGTTATAGATCTGTTGATCAGGTGCGGAAACAGGGGGGAAAGGCGCAATTGCACCCCTTGCCCTAGGATCGACGGGTGCGAGGAAACGTAAATAAGGACACAGATTGGAAGTCGTGCCCATTTGTGTACAATGTAGTGCAAGATAAGTGCAATCCAAGGGTCGGTACTTTGGTCAGCACGGGCAACAAGTATTCCATTGGAAATGAGTCAGCAGATTTAGTTGGAATGCCCTTCGATCCAGTCTCCTTAAACACATTGAACGTGTCTGCGAATTTTGTGAAGATTCTGGACGGGAATGATCGTTCTAATCGAGTTCAAACTTTTACGTAAGCTGCGGGGCTGATTTATTTCTTGTTATTCTTGCATTTTTCAATTTTTCTGCAAATTTAAACGTAAATGTTCAGCCTACAGGACCATTTTCCAGCTGCCACTTGCAGTAATGGCATGTTCCACAAAAGTTTCTGTATTAGTGAAAATGAGACGGATTGCTCCAGCGGGAAGGAAAAGCTTCAGATCACCACAAGGGGCGAGCTGAAAGTGGGGGAAGAATACTATTCAGCGCTTGAATATTGTTTGACAAGGTAAAATAAACGTTCACCATTGGCAGCAAATACGAAAAACATGGGTCAGAATGGAACTTTATGCATCCAGAGTACAGGAAAATAGCATTGGCTTCCGCATTTGCAACCCAACATGCACCGAGGAGGTCCCCTGCGTCCGAAAATGTTGTGATATTGACGAGATTTGGAACTTGAATCATGGCGTAAAAGCTCGCTGTGTGCTTTCAAACACCACCGCATGGCAGCCACATTTTTATTCTGGTGCGAAGTTACCTTTTCAAAATGAAAACGGCTTACCCGTTCGCCCCCATTATTTTACATCACATCCCCGGTGCGCAGGGATTCCTGTCATTATGGAACAAAATTCAATATCTACATGGAAACTAGTTTGGTGCGCTGTCTCGGTTATCTTAAAGTAGTGTAAGCTGTATCTGGGAATTGTAAATTTTTTGCTGTATAACACAGAAAGTTCAGGACAGGAACGAGGCAGAACATTTTCGTCAAAACAAGTTGCTACAGTTGGACTGAATTCAAGGACAGTTGGAACTATTCTTGTTTCGAGGGTGCGATAAACTCAAGGTATTCTTCTGACGACAAAACGGAAATTTTTGAGGGACTTGAGGAGGAAGATGCATGGTTTGAATGATTGCCAGAAGAGCTCCGCTCGGTATGTGCATTATTGCACCTTATTATTACTTACCCGACTATTTGAGTTACTACTAAATACGGGCGCACTCTCGTTTCAGTCAACGCAATCGGATTCCCTGATGATAATGGGTGGCTGTGGGTTTGGAAACTCATGTCTTATCCTGCTCACCACCCTGGTTGTGCATTTGCTGCTATGCAAGCGGCAAAATGTCCACGGCTGGACGGTCATGAGCTTCTGTCTGAGCCTTTTCTTTAACCTGTTTTTAATTTCTTGCATTTATTTCTATTTCCTGGCCAACAGAAGGAAGGGCCACGTTGACCCACTTTGTGCATTTTTAGGTTAGCTGGAAGTTTTTAACATTTCCATGCCCCAGTTTGAGCAGCGTTTTGAATGTTCTGAGGTGTGGCCGCACATTTTTTCTTCATCAACACACTCTGTTGGTTCACAATGATCAACGTTGAACTCTGGTGGACAGTCTGGATTCCAAACTCCGGGAGTGGAGGTTCTGGCGGGTTGAGACGCTACCAAACATATGCCACCGTGGCTCTCCTGACTCCAACGATCTTGGTCACTACTGGGATTGTCCTTGACTTGACACATGGGTAAGACGGTAGGGCGGTGCTAGCTTGGGATGATGAACTCAGGGGTAAACATTTACAGTACTTTTTTGTCAGAACGGATCCGGAAAGCCCGGTAATCGTGCCGGAGTATGGTGTAAAACGTTGTGGAATTGAGCAGGGATACGCTATGTGGGCATTTGCATATGGACCTGGCGGTACTTTACTTGCTATCAATGTATTGTTATTTGCCTACACTGTCTACTGCATTCGCAGGGCACGGGAGGGCGCTGAATTGGCGAATCCCAGCGGTGGGAACAAAGTCGATATGATTGCAAGGTACTGAACTGTTTGTCCTCATGCTGACACATGAGTTTTGATTAAGTTACATGAAAATTATGCGTATTCAGGGCCAAACTTTTCGGTCAACTACTGATTGTGATGGGACTTCTATTGATGCTCGAGTTTATCTCGATCTTAGGCAAAGGAGAAGGTAATGGAGATGTGGCTTGGTACTGGGTAGCATTTGACGGGATCAAAATGTTCCAAGGGGTTTACATATCTTTTATAATCGTGTTCAATGCGGAAACCACGAGACAGTTAGCCGAAAAGTATTCCATGTTAAGATGTATGCATAATTAGGCTTTTCAGGATCATTTCAATAAAATTGAATTCAAGCAGTAAGTGGTGGCAGTAACGTACACTTTCATGGGTAAGTGTAATCTTTGTGTGTCCCAAAGGACAAACGAGTGAGCTTGTCAATGGAGAAGCATTTCTTACCCGTGGCCTTGGCACCGGATACATGGTGCCAAAATTACGTCAAAAACCAAGACGAGTGGCCAAAGGAATGGGACCAAGTCGTGGCACTTGACTTGAGTTTAGCGTTTAGATATTTTAATCCATTCTAATTGCTAATGCTTGCGTGAGCCTTCGCCTGCTTTGTTACATTGGTTACACATATTTATGTAAATTTATTAATAAATGTCTGCCACAGCCACGCACAAGTTTCGTGCGCGATCCTCCGCAAAACCGTCATCGCAGGGTAATTTCACGTCAGAGCTTTCCGAGATCAAAAAAAGATCTTGGTGAGTCCTTGAAACGCATTCTGGAGTTTTCGACGGGGCAACAAAGCGGACGACTTGACCTTCCTTACAAAATGCTTGCGTTTCTGTCCTATAACACCCTCTCTCGTACGTGAAATCAAAATTATATTCGCTTTTGGGATTAGCTTCGGACCAGGTTGAGCGACCGACTGCATTTCTAGGCTGCTGACTTGCACACGCGTCAACTCCACATTGAATCTTGTCGCCTTTAACCGGAATAAGTGCGCGGCCCTGCGAACACCGTGCCTGTATACAAAAATTGGAGTGAGAGACTGAAATTGTAGCTATTTAAATTCAATACGGACAATAGGATAGACACTTACACGTTCTCCAACGTTCCAGCATACATTTCCAGCTTTGGAGAGTATTTGGGGTCTTCCCCGAGCTAATGATTGTACTCCATAGCGGCAGACACAGCTGCCGTTGCCGTAGAATCCGATCGGTTCGAAAACCATATTTTCCCCACAGTGAACTCTGTTGTCTTCGTGAACGCATGCATCTACAGCCGGATCGTACACGTAGTCCGAGTAAGTGCACTTTGGAACTGTATTGGAACTTTGTAATCGTGGATTTTGATGCTCATAATTGCGTGAACCTGTGACTAAGATAAAGAGGCACGTAATCAGAGAGAGCTGGGTTGACAGGTAAAGGACCATGATGATGCCTGCTCTGAGTTCGCAGCGTCTTTGTAGCAGAGCCCGACGACTGAACTGCTATTTATTCCCATTTTTCATTAGCACAACCGGTTCTGAAGAAGCTGGCATGTTATGAGGGTCGTGGTTTGGACTGAAACGAAATAACATGTCATAATTTAGTTGGCATTGGAGTTTATTGTTGCTTTTGCTCCAGTGGACGCAGCATAAAAACTAGAATTGGGAGGAAGTCAGACTGTGTACATAAGTTGCTTGAATTTCATTAACAAGTTCCAGTTTAGGTTTGAATGAGCAGCTTCCCCTCCTCCAAAAGAGTACGAGTTAGTAAAAGCAAGCAAGCTTAGTTGGGTCGAAAAAATAGATTTTGCTCAAAAGTGCAAAATCGAAAGCCCATGTCA
>JAQFYD010000708.1:0-15914 GCA_034694225.1 Bourletiella hortensis | reverse complement strand
TAAGTTTTTGACCACGTGACCTTCTAATAAACGCCTAGTGCAGATCGCATGTTTTCATAGTGCCTATCGCATTTTTTAAGTGCTTATTAATATATTGCCAAGCAAATATTACAATTTTTGGGAAACGGCGGCCGAGTGTCCACTATTTTTGGAGTTTTACTCTTTGTTTGGTCTTATTTTTAAATTCCGCGACCAGTTGAGGCTGAGGCAATGTGAATAAGATCAGTTGAAATGAGTCGAATGTCTGTCATGGCTGCCGTACATAGTAATTTTTGACGTCATTGCTGTCGAATAGTAATGACTTCAGTTTAGCGGACCCAGCCTTCCTTTCCCCGTGAATAACATGTTTTACGAATTTATCCTAACACCCACTTCTGACAAATGGAGTGCAAAGGTAAATTGTTGCAGTATAGAAGATCTGATGATTCAAAGGCTCTTGCACTCGATTTCTCCAATGGACCCCGCGGGCGTAGTGAAGGTATCCCCAGCGTCCGATGTTCCGAATCGAAATGCTAAATGATTTGGTTGGAAACTAGTTCCAAACTACAGTGGTGATTTGTGACTCTCAAAGTCTCGTTTGATTTTACGGGCCAGCATATGGTTGAAATTGAAGCTCCGAAAAACAAATTTTCTGCCATAGCTCGGGGACCAGTGGACATAGTGCACGGAAAAAACGACTGAAAGATGGGTAATTAACCGATGGACCACTGAGACGATTCTGACTTCAAGGATTTAACGGGTATACAGGTGTCTAGCGACACCAAAGGCCACCGGTAATACGTGTAGCAAAATCCTGTGACCGTAAATACCCCTGTAGCAGCACCTAATCCCACCAACTCGCTTTGGATTAATGGACTCCGCTGACAGAGTGGAGACCCCATCCCCATCACCGGATTTGTGCAATATGGTCCCATTATTCCACTTATAAAAGCCTCTAGAAGCAGTACGCAGTACCACTCTATAAAAAATCATCAAACCTTAAAAATTATGGAGCAAATTCTGGAAACCAGAAAATCAATTACACTGTTACGAATGGAACTTAAATCCTTTGGCATCGTTACCAGACATTGTCAAGCGTTTACCTTCACGCTGTGGTATCCCTGGGCCCTGGGATCAGTCCGAACATTCACAGCAATTGATGTCCCAAGCATGTAGAAACCCTAGCCCCCAAAATTTCGTGTCTAATGTTGGAAGTAGGGCAAAACAAATAGGAGATAGCCCTTCACCAATTTTGATCAAAAAAGCAACTTCGATAGAGAATGACTTTGTTGATGAGAAAGAGGGAGGTGGCAATAGCGGAAATTCACTTTAGTAGTCACCATATGCCTACTTTTCCATCATATTTTTTAGCGGCTGCACGCCTTCCATTGCGTGTGTCCGAAGGCGTCAGGAATTGAATGGCCGCCTCTGATTCTTAACTCCGATTCAAAAATTCATCAATATTCATTATATTAAAGAGACAGTCCAGCATTCCTGAAAAGCATTGATACAGTATTCAATCGCTAAGATACGTAGTCCAGAATGACACGATTGAATGATCTTATTGTTAGCAGCAGAAATTTTTTTTATGTATTTTTAAATTTCATAAGGAAACAGGGCTGCTGGAAGTGTTTCCCTGAAATTCCTCATTCTTTATATCACACTCACATGATGCTTTTATAGATTAATAATATAACAGGTCGACGCCAATAGGAGGGCTGAGGGAAGCAGCACTATCTTCAGATTAACCAATTTTGGCACAGATGAACCTGATAGTGATAACGACATTTGTGAGGCCGGCCAGGTGTTACACAAGTCCTTGGAACAGAGGCAGTAAGTTGGATTTCCCGCAGGCGCACACGTCTCTTTCGCATCATTAGGAGGCGTCGCACAGCCACGTGCAAAGTATGGCTGATTGCTCGGTAAATTCTCTTTCTTTTTGACACAAATGGTTCCCTCGGTTCAAAGCTGCGTCGGTGCCTTATTACCATGTTTTTTCGGGTCGTAGCATGGGTTTTCTGGTTCTTTTGCATCATATTCACAAGTGTAGCATGTTAATCTGCTGGCTGAAATCATGAATAATTTCTTTCATGTCAGTTTCAAACCCTTTCAAAATTTGCATGGAACTTCCGAACGTACCCTCACAAATAGTTACGACTGTCGCAACAAGAATTGTACCCAGTACTATCCGCCTTGCCCCATTCGGCGCCATTTGGACGTAGTCAAGATGACACGACAGACCGTGACACTATGGTAGGTATTTAGATTAGATTTCAATCCCGTCTCTTGTTTAGAAGCCAATTAAACCCAATTTATCATACCCGGATACCGGTATAGGAAAGTATACACCACCGTAGCTGGCTGAACTTACGAAGTTGCACTGAACGGCTATATCATTTCGAAGGAGACTAATCGGCAAAGATGTGGCCAGTACTGAATTTGAATATTCAGAATATACAGAAAATGGTTATCGTGAGCGTTTTTTTCAAACAATTTTTAGCCAAATGTTTTTTGTTACATTCCAGCTGCCTAACCAAGTGCAAGTACCCAATGTTCCCTAGGTTTGGCTTAACCTAGGTAACTGCAAAGCATGGGAAATACAAAGACATTTGCAACGAGCAACGAGGAATGGTTTTGGGTGTGACTGACTTGTTTTGCAAACACTAAAGCGGAATGCTTCTGACTCTCAGTTCGTTGTCGGGTCTATCAATCGATGTTATTTGCGAGACTGACTCTGTGGCAAGGTCGGCTGATGATAGCTGAAGTTTTGCTTAATTCTAAGAACTTTTGTTTTAAAAAGTGACGTGGGGCTTTGGAGTATTTTGAGTTAGTGAGATTACTTTACCCCGTTTTGGACAACTCCACAGCCTCATTTGAGAACAGCATACTCAGTTGACACGTCCTCAGCACGGTGCAACAGGTCAAGTCACTTGAAGACATATAGTCTAGCGTGACTGGGCGAAAAGACTATTATCACTTGAAGACCACTTGGTAAATTAACATGCAACAGCTTGAGTACAATGTTAGAAACTTGAGAGAAGGCAAGCTGCCAGTGCTAGGATTTCACTTAACCTTGACCAATCTCGTTGCAGCTGTAGTTATTTTTATGGGCTAATAAAGTTGTTTGTGAGCGGAGTATCCTTCGTGATGGGAACTGAATGGAGATACTTAGGGGTGGGCAAGATGATACGTAAAAATAAGTAGTAAGACGGAGGGCAGTATGTACGTTAGTAGACAACAAATGGGACGAATTGTTATCGTTACTAAGAGGAGTTATCAATACAAAGTCTAGCAGCAACTGTCACACGGAGGAGAGGAAATAGCTCGTATTTATAGTCACAACAACAAAGAGGAAACGTAGCCAGGGAAAAGCATCACACAGGGAAACTGGTCAACAAACATGAGAACTGTCAACTTCATGTAAATTAGTGTGAAGAAAACATAGAAATGACTCAAACGTCAAGACGTCTAAAAATGTCCATCCAAAGGAAGAATACAAAACCGATCATAAAAATTACGCTTAGAGATAAGGCAAGATAGCTAAACATTGATAATAACGTAAACACATAACATCAAGCCCGACGTGAACTCATCTTAATCCTGACGTGAATTAAGGTCACCAACAAATGCATGTGAAGTACTGAACAAAAGTAACAAGTAGAAGCAAAGCGAAGGGCTGTAGGAAGAAGTAATATCTTCGGATTTACCACTTTTGTCACCGGGCACCCTGATCCCAATGACATTATTGAGCCCGGCTGGCCTTTACACAGGTCCTTAGAGCAGAAGCAATGAGTCGGATTTCCAGCAGGAATACATTGGTCTTTAGCCCCTGGAGGACCCTTTCCACAGCGACGGACATAGTTTGGTTTGTCATCCGGTTCCAACTCTAACTCCTTAATGCAAAGACGTCCCTCGGTGCATTGCCCTTTCTCGACGTTGTCACCATTCTTCTTCGGGTCGTAACATACGTTTCCTGTGTCTTTCCCATTGTATGCGCACGCATAGCATGTGAGTCCTGCAGAAGATTAGATCTTATTTCCTGACTGTTATCTAATCGCTCAGTTGGTTGATACACTGTCGCGGCTAGCTGAACTCCCGAAGATGGACTTGAGACTGAAGCTATTTTAACATTAACACAAGTAGTACACAAACGAGGGCCGTCATGCATATTGTTATCACAGGCGTATTTTCAAATAATTTTTAACCAAAAATGTGCCATATGTTACATTACGTCAACCAAATCACCGCTGTATCCTAAGGAACTGCAATGCAATGTGAAATAGAAAGAAATGGGCATGTGGAACAAAGAAAATAATGGAACTGGGTATTCAAGGATTGCATATATGGAGTAAGCCTCTATTCCCGCCCCTGTCCTCAAGCATCAACAAAAGGTTCGCCACTCCGATTTAATTTGTAATATTATGTTTCCTGGTATCTCGTTGACCAAAGACAATTTCGGTTGGAGGTATTTACGCGAAGCGGATGCAGGATTTGGAATGGCATCTTCGCAAAGCCCATTTCGAATTTTAAGAAAGCCCCAGCTCTGCCTGTAAGATGAGTAGTATTGCTAATTTTGAGCAATTAGACGATTACCTTTCGTCATTGTATACCCTTGGTAACCTACACGGCCTTAGAGGGCGTCAACATCATGGTGGGATCATCCAGATGTAAATAAAAGACTACATCTTAATCTTGATGGAGCAAATAAAACATGGTTCTAGCAAACAATTCGTGATTTAATGCCGGCCAGAAATTTCTCCCGCCTTCGCGTGCCATGAGATAATAAAAGGCCGTCAAAAAATAAAACGCTGTCCTCGTTCAATTCCGAGTATTCCCCATTCAAATTTTGGACCTAACGTAAACTAGAAAAACCTCGTGAACAAAATCAAGGAACACAACGGCGCCTGCAACTTCTCGAACCTTCCTAACCAAATCGAGGCAATCTAAAGGCGCCTCCAATATTCGCATAGAGCGCTTACTCATTTGGTGTTTTAAAACCTAACCTTATAAAAATAGGGAATACCAGGGCGCCTGCAATATTCACATAGAGCGCGAACACGGTTTGTTTTCGAACCTAGCCTGACCAAAAATAAGGAATTCCAGGGCGCTTGCAATGGTTGCAATATTCGACAGCGTGCAAACCCAACCTAACAAAAATGGATGGAATAATGGGGCGCCGCATAATTAACTACTGCGTGTATGATTTAAAAAATCTGCAAATATCACATTAAGGCCGAGATTCTCGAGGAACACTATTCTATATCGTTCATTTGAGTCACTACGGTTATAATATTTGCATCCGTCTAAAAATACATGCTCAGAAGACACCCATATTAAATTTGTAACGCCTTCAAGAGTACTGGAGCGAACATGAAAAGTTGGCACGAATTATATACGAGAATCTCGTAAAAAAGTAGGGCGGGGTGTGGGAGCTGGAGTAAGCAGCAACGTAATTATTTTGAGGTTCCGAGGTGAGTGCCCGAATGGACGTACAGCAAAGTCTGCGCGGAATACCTTATAGTGGCGCTTTATTTATCACGGCGCGCTTTAAAATCCAGCCTAAAAAAATTTCGAGGTCGGGCCTCAGCGATGGCAAGATAATTGGTGTGGGATCTACTCCGTGGTAGTGCATGACCTGCATTTCGAGTTTTCATGCACTACACATTAACTATGGATTTTAGTCGCGCACTGTAAATCCGTCTTCACAAGGTATACAATTCGTAAACAGAATAAATATTCTGGGCGCGGCCGCTACCACCCACATAACTTCCGTAGCGCCTCCCGGACCCCCACTCAAACCGCAGGTTTCGCACCATTCAGGGCCGCTAAGCAAATGTCCCCGTAAGTCACGCATGTGTATTATTGTAGGATCGTGTTAAGTTCAACCCGGGAGGGAATATATCCGGAGGGATAATCCTTCCGAGGGATTCATGTGCGGAGGGATTAAACCGGAGGGAATGTCTCCGAGAGGGAATATCTCCGAGGGAAAATATCCGACCACGCATGCAGGAGAATCAAGTGGGGAACGGATGTGTTACATTATATCACAGCTTCCATTCTTGTGGGCAAACTTAATTCATTAATCCAAGGGGAAATATCCCCAAAATCTAGAAGTCACGCTTTCCAATGTCAGCCTGGTT
This sequence comes from Bourletiella hortensis, assembly GCA_034694225.1. Taxonomy (NCBI): domain Eukaryota; kingdom Metazoa; phylum Arthropoda; class Collembola; order Symphypleona; family Bourletiellidae; genus Bourletiella; species Bourletiella hortensis. The sequence goes on along the minus strand of JAQFYD010000708.1, from coordinate 9,795 downwards.
CCACCCAGCGTGGGGGTACATCCAGTCATCCTGTCCACCTTCAGCCTTGCGGCAGAATTCATTGTAAAATTATTGCAAGACCCTTGACATTGCTCCCGTTGCTCAGACAATAGAATTCCAATTCAAAACAACTGAAAGTGCCGAAGTTGAGTGTGTGTGCTGCAGCCGTGAAAATTTTGACCTTTTTTTTACTGGTGTTTAACCCACCATATGATCATGCCCCAGTACTCTATGATACCTTCTGGCTCACTTTCACCGCTGTATTAAGTCTCTAATGTGATCACATCGGAAGCGTACAATGACTCAGTCAGCTCACCCTGCTGATGATTAGGCTTCCAAGTTTCAAGAAAATAGATCGAGGGCATTGGAGATAATTGCGAGTGAAGTTTCTCCATTTAAAAGCAATGGGGGCTATTAAAACCGTCCATCACTACGCATAGCAACGGTGGTAAAAATTCTACCAAACGCCTCACATCTCAGGCCCCTGAAAGGTTAAATTCTCGCAGAAATTCATGTAGGAGGATATTTGCGCGACAGTCACATTCAGCTATTCACTTTGGAAATCGGTATAGTCAAACGACAGTTCGAGGGGGAAAACGAAATCTCCACACTGACTAAACGCTAATGTCACTGAATGTTTAGGCAATTTCATATCTCAGGGCACAACCCCCGAAAAAAGTAGCACTTTCTGATTCTAATGTTCTCACATTAACGAATAAACCAAAGAAAATTTCTTTTTATTTTCCATTACGGACCTCATCCATGTCACCATGTCATGTATATCTGGTGGCACCTTATCCAAATCAGCATGGATGATTTGGAATGACTTAGGTAACGAAAGTACGGTTGTGCCCACAAGGTGAAGTCTGACAAAGTCTCATGGTGCAAGTTTTCGTGGCACCAAGGTCTTAAAGTAAAGCGATTTTTTAAGGTAAGATATTTTCGGAAAGACTTATGGAAAACGGGTTTCGGAGTCAAATGACTTTCCCATGTGCATCATCATTATTGTCAAACAAGCTTGCCATGGTGAGGAAGCCATATCTATGCAGTAGATAGCATCACTGCAATGTATATACGCCGGACATTTGCATGGGAGACCCCATCGCCACCACTCCCCGCCGTAGCATTCCATTCAGAATATAGGATCTGAGGGCAATGCCAACACTGGTGAAGTAAATCTGAGCCACGGTGAGGCCGAAGAACCAAATCACAGTAAAAGCCATGGCTTTAGGAAACAAATTTTCCCGATCCTCAAAGTAGTATTTTGGCACGTCAAATCCATTAAGTGTGGCTGTAGTTGCAAGGCCGGCTATTGCCGTGCCGAAAATGCTCAGCATGCTCATGACACAGAATATCAACACGGCCAAGGATCTGTTCTGAAACGGAGCTGGAGCCAGATATTAGTGAAACATGAAAAAGCTCCATAATGTAGGATGACTCGGAGCTCCATGTTTGATAGAGCTTTAGAGTTTTACCCTTGCTGCAGCGATAATGATCAGGATTCCGCATGGAGTACAGAAGATCATCCCGTTCATTACAGCGTTTAGCGTATACGGCGTCGTTCTCATCAAATCTGCAAGAATAATTCTTGCAGATTTGGTGAGAACGACTAATTATTGTAGTCTGAGGCCTCGAAAACTGAAAAGAGCCATGATTGGAATAATTACTGCTAAGCCGAGTCGCGTCGCGTTGTAACGGCGTGGCTCGTGGATCCAATGGTTCGGCCGTATCCTGCGTAAAAATCCAGCTTAGCGCAAAAGGAGCCCAATATAGCTGCATAAGTTGCATCATGAGCTTGAGCCTCCATTCGGCAAACGTTATTGAATAAAATATGTTTTGCTATTAAGATAATTCCAACGGCGATGCTACCCATCTCCAGCGAACTCCCAGGACAACAGGAAATGCAGCACCGGCATGCGTAGAAGCCACCGTGGAAGCCATATCCATGCCCTCCAGCTTGCATCCGGCTGCGGCTGACACTGCCATCATTGGCGCAGATGCTGTTGCGCTTGGCCGCTGGGAATTGCTGGGTTCGCCCTGTGTGGAGGTTAAGTACGCTGGCGGATCGTCCATTTCGGTAAATTAAGTGCAGGTTACGTTATGAGGGCAACTAATGAACAAATTTAATCCACTCTACGCTTTACAACTTGTTTCCGCTATAAATAGAAAGCGGCAGACTACATATACGCACCTACTGAACTGGATACGTTAAAGCTAAAATGTACTAAAAATTGACATCATCTGCAAACTGCGACTGCGAACTGCGTCTGTGACACCGTGAAACAACAGACAGCTGTATTGTAACTCGTAAGTTCTTGAATGATAGGAAACTTGCTAAAAATATTTGAATATTAACCTTCAGGTGATTACTAGCAAACCCAGGATCGATTTCCATGACAGGTAACAAGACGCCGAAAAAACCTCCTTATCGGATTTTCGGATCGTAAACCAGTGGTCCTCGAATTCTCATCGCAGTTCATAGCCAATTGTACCAAGCTCGTGTAATCCGTTCTATTCTTCGTTAAAGTCATTAAAGGCGTAAACTAAGACGATTCAATCAATCTTGAGCATGTTTCAACCCACCAGAACTAATCCGACTCCAATTGCCCTTTCCCTTCCAAAGCGTAAACGCGAACGTAAGCTCAGCGACTGTTACCTAAGCATCATTTGATAGCGATTTAATCAGTGCAAACTTAAACTCAAAAAATTCGAAGTCACGAAAGCTGGGTAATAATTTCTGGCGTCTGACCGACTTGACGTAACGTGGACAAGCTATAAAGAAACGAGGGCAAATTGTAAATTGTCAATGTTGCCGTACGTCTGCTTATAGTCCAGACTTCGAGTATGAAAAATTCGGCATTTTTAGAGAAAATTACGGATAGCTCAATTGTAGGGGCAGTAAGTCTTAATTTTTCTATAATGATGGCGATGTCAATTCTAATTTTCGCAAAGCCCTCAGAGGGCACAGTTGATTGCATTACGTGCATCCACAGGGCCACTAAACCGAATAGAAACTGCTTAAACTTCGGATACGAAAGAAACAAAGACCCTCTTGAGCTATCCTCGGAAGATAAAGAGGTCTACGATGATATGGTTAAAGGATCCGGTAATATTGTAACCAATAATTTTATGTATCAGCTGTGCTTACTGACTCAACGAAGCAATCGTAACGACAACGTTTATTCTTTATGCAAGGCGCCGGCGGGAAAAATCTCATATACCAATGCTCGACCTTTTGTGGCACTTATAAAAAAACAGAGCAGGTTTTCATGAGAGCTAATGTCCAAGAAGATGAAAACAACAAAGGTAAATGCCGCTACATGCCGACTACCGTCTACGATGGTCACTGGTGCTTCTGCGACACCCATCAATGCAATATTCATAAACCCAATGATGTACCATCTTGCCCTTTTGCTAAGAACATGACCACAGGAGGAGAAGGAGGAAGTGGAACTGGAACTGTAGCCCCCACTAGCACTGGCCAAACGCAATATAAAATTCATTTATCTGTTCTCCATGTACTACTTGTCAGTGCCAGCTTTGCCATCATTGCGAGGGTCGATACTCTTTGCTGATTTCTGTGATCTTCTGTACACAGGAGATCGTGTGTCCCGCTATGCGGGCATGTTTTCTTGCGTGAGACTCTGTTACATAAATGCAGAAATAAAAAATGTCGTTCTACTTTATTCATAATGACGGTATTTTCGGCATGAACATAACGAAACATGCGTGCCCGTCACCGTGCTTGCTCTTCTGAGCTACACCAAAGGAACAATTAGCTGCATTTTATTTTTGTGTGCCGACGCATTCCTTGTATATGTGAATGACCTTGTCTGGAGTGCTTTGTTTTCCGTTCGAACGAACTTCATGCTGGGTGCGTCGGCGGTCATTACACATTAGGTGCGACTGCATGCTGCATTGGATCCACTTGTTAGTAAATGCATGGGCGTATTAGCAGTTTAAGTATAATTAAATCGATGCTTCATAGTGCAAGTTAGACACAAAAAAACTCGAGTTGTACGTTTGAAATATTATTTTATGCTTGAAAGGCAGAATGACTCCTGCCAGTGTTTCACTTAAATTCGACCATTTTTATACTTGGTTCATATTTTAACCTTATACATTAGTACGAATAATAAACTGAAGCACATAACAGGGCTGGAAGAAGAAAAGCCGCCTTTGGATCAAGCTTTTTTCGCGCAGATGACCCTGATAATGACATTTGTGATCCTGGCCAGGTGTTACACAGGTCCTGTGAACAGAAGCAACGAGTTGGATTTCCCGCAGGTATACACTGGTCCTTTACACCCTCAGGAGGCGTCTCGCAGTGGCGAATAAATTGCGGTTGATTATCCGGTCCAACTTCTTTTTTCTTGACACAAATACTCGCGTCACGGCATTGCCCTTTCGGCGCCTTGTCACTGTGTTTCTTCGGATCATAGCACGGATTGTTTTGTTCTTTTCCGTCGTATTCACACTCATAGCATAAGAGGCCTACAGAAGGCAACAATTGATTCCTCTGGTAGTATAATCTAATAGTTTAGCAAGTTATCTGCAAATTTTCCAACGTACCCTCGCAAATAGCGGTCACAGACACAAGAAGAAGCAAACTCAGTGTTATCCGGCCTGTCCACTTCGGCGCCATTGTATTTAGCTAAAATGGCAGACCGTGACGTTCGAAGTTACTAGGTAGGCTCAATTCCGTCGTTTTATTTTGAGACGGACTATCATAGGACATCCATTGAATGCAAAAAAGTCTGTAAATTACAACAAAACCATTGAGCAGCAAATTTATACTCGACAGAGAGAGTAACTGTAAGAGACAGAGACTGTAACTGTAACTGTAAAAGAGAGAAGTATCAATGGCAAAACCACAATATTGGGGATTGCTGCACTGACTACACTATAATGCTGCAGCAGCTTGGACGGGGATAACTTCTTGGGTTGGTAATTGTTTAAAAAATGTCAAAATTTGGATTAAAGTTTCCTTCGCTTCCGGGAAACTTCGTATTCTTAACAATTTTTGTAAAGTTGTTGACACCCGTTTGTGCCTCATAGCCATTACCATGGGAGCACGATATAAAACACCAGACCGTTTCCAGCTTTTCCTGGTGTACAGTTATACGTGGAAATCTGGATTTTTTTCAGACACCGAGATTGGGTTGTGTAGCATGACTGTGTAAAATTTTAAGCAAATCGTAGGGGGATAACATGGTCATAACTGGGGTTAAAGTTAGTTCCCATGCATTTTAAACGGGAAGTAAACAAACGCGCCCCTAACTACGCTTCGCAACTGAAAATTTCGTAAAACGTGTAATATTTCTGAACCCTGAAGCCCCACGGAAGATTAAAAATTCGTGTAGGTGCTGGTAAATCTGGCATTGATTTTAAGCTATTAAGCCGTTCGCAAATTATTTCCCAAGCAAAAATAAATTGGCTGAACACGTGCATTAGAAGTTGAAATTTTTAGGCCAGCGCTGAGGCCGACAATGAAACGTTTTCTGCGGTCTGCCAAAAATGGCAACCCCCAACAAGTGCATTAGAAGTTGAAATTTTTAGGTCAGTAACGGCAATGAAACGTTTCCTGCGGTCTGTCAAAAATCGCAACCCCCAAAAGTATATACTACCACCGTATATACTTTTGAACTTACGAAGGTAAACTGATCGGTTATGTTGTGCTAACGGGGACCAGTCCACCAGTCGGCATCTGAGTACCAACAGTTATGAAGAGTGAAGTTTCGAAAAAAGGACCAAAAGCGGTTTTTGTTACATTCCGCACAACTAAATAGCTGCCGTAACCTAAGGAACTGCAATGCATGGGAAATGCAAAGAAACTCCTGTGGAACAAAGAGAAATAATGGATTTGGGTATGGAAGGCTTGGCATTGGTCATGACCCTCAATTCTTGACATGGTCCTGAAGCGGCAAAAACGCGTTCTTTCCTCAGCTTGAGTTCTTAAGTTTATGTTCCTTGGAATTGCAATGTGACAGTAGCGACAATTTCAAATGGGCGCTATTTAATTCTCCTAAAATCGATTCCAGGATCTGAAATTACATCTTCGCAAGACATTTTGAGCTCAAGAACACACCAAGTCTGCCTCGAAGGAGATGAGTATAGGGCTAATGTTAAGCAAAGCGGACAGACAATTTTTCCCCCTGTATACCAGGAGTAGCCATAACCATCTAGCAAGGCAAGGGACATCTAAATAAAAAGCAAATTGATTATGTCCGTCACGTCAGCGAAAAATTCTCCTGCATTCCTGTCTTCACATATACATGCTATTTTCAAATTGTCTTTTCATGGTAGCTGTAGGCCCGGCAACTGTTACTTAAGTGTCGTTTTTTAGCGGTTAAGAAGGAAAAACTCAAACTCCAAAAGTTTAAGTACAGAAGCAATGTTTGGGACAGGATTTCAGACCGGCCGGCTAGAAAGCTCAGCCATTTTCTGCCTCCAAATCTCTTTCCCACACACACCAGTTGTTCAAGTCTCAGTGTTACCATAGTCTAGATATAGCCATAATTTACTTTCTACTAACTAACAACCTTATAGAATTATTCTTACTACTAAGCAGTATGATACAAATCATTCTCTCAGATGATCATCTACAACATAGTCGCATTAAAGCCATGCTCTGAAATCTACGACAGTTGCATCCGACAACATTTCTTTACCGAGCAATTCGGTCTACAGCATTTCCCTCAAAAGTCCACTACACCAGTATTATTCCATTTTGTTAGGTGTTTTCGTAGGAAAATTACAGATAGTCAGGTAGCTCAGTCACTCAATGGTAATGGCAAGGGCAGTACGTCTTAATTTCTCTATCGTAATGGGTATGTCAGTTCTAGTTCTTGCAAAGTTTTCTGAGGGAAAAGTCGATTGCATTACATGCGTCCATAGAGCTACTAAACCGAATAGAAATTGTTTAAACTTCGGATATGAATCAAATGTAGACCCCGCTCAGCTGTCTTCGGAACACAAAGAGGTCTACGACGATGCCGGAAAAGGATCAGGTAATATTGTCGTAGTTCAGTTATGCACTATTTGCTGTATTTATACACCATGAAATTCCAAATTTATTTGTAACATAAGGCGCTGACGGGAAAAATCTGATATACCAGTGCTCGACCTTTTGTGGCACTTACAAAAAAACAGAGCAGGTTTTCGTGAGAGCTAGCATCCAAGAGGACGAAAGCAGCAAAGGGCAATGCCTTAACATATCGACCCATGTCTTCGATGGCTACTGGTGCTTCTGCGATACCCATCAGTGCAACATCCATAAACCCAGTGATGTACCGTTTTGCCCTTTTGCTACGAACAAGCCTACAGAAGGACTAGGAGGAACTGGAACTCCCACGAGCATTGGCCAGAACCTGTGTAAACCCCATTCATCTGGTCTCTATTTACTGCTTGTCAGCTTTACTGTCATTGCGACAGTTCTTAATGTTTGCTGATTCATATAACCTCGTCAACGTAGGAGATCGTGCGTCCCGCTATTCAGCCATGTATTCTTGAAGGAGACGTTGTCCGGCGACATTAATGCGCAATAACAAGATGAATAGTCCAATCTTTTTATTCATTATGACAGTTTCTCTGGTTATAATATAATGATAACCATAGTGGCAGTGTGTTATTCACCGTGCTTTCTTTTTTACGACCAATGCGGTCCTTGCGTATGCAAATTATAATTCCTCATGGTTTCCCTGGAGTACTTTGACTTTCCATTCATAAAAACTTCATGTCAAGCACGCCGGCGTGCATACGACTCTCGACCTAACGGCCTTCCTCGCTCGGACCCGGCACTTGCCTTGTCCTCAATATGGCGTCGCTCTATACTCCTCTCTCAAGATATTACCCGACTATTGTCTCAGCTTGCCCTCGTCACTATTCTATCCTTACAGACTGTACCAACCAACCTAAGCTACGAGTCTCTCAAGGCTATATAGTCATGCTCAAATTCCAGTCTTTTCCTGAACGCGTCAAAAATCCATTGTGTCGTGTTTAAAACTTGATGCAGGTGTCCAAAAGTGAAGTGGAAAGGAAACAGAAAAGATTGATTGGGGTCTTAAAACGTAAAGCTTGTTGAATTCAATCATTGCTAAGACTTAGTAATAGTTGCTACCGCATCGACACTCTGTTGCTGGTTCAAGCTTAGCTGGTTGGGTATCAGAACAAAAGGTTGGGTACGACAACAGCCGCGAGTTGTATTGATGGCTGCACACTTAAGAAATACATACTGAAGGACCCTGCAAGGGCTCAGGAACATACGCAGGGAGCCGTGAAAGGGGAGCCTCGGTGACCTTCCGAGTAACATATTCTTCTGTTGGCCAAAGTTTGCCGTTTTAGTGCTTACCTTTAATATTAAATTTATAGAAAGTTAGTTATTGTAATTATTATTATTATTATATTACATATCATTACTGATTCAGAATCTCTGGCCTAAAGAAGCTTGAGCCCCCTTCTTTGCGTATGTCGGTGAATGCAGTTGAATTTGAGACTCGGAAGGAACAGTAAGCCTGTCGAGAACAACAATGCACATGAGAATTCAGGCCCTAATCGACGCCATTCTGTAAGATGTCGTCACGACCTCTGGTTAGAAAGTAGCCTAAATCTAGCAGCATAGCTTTGCAAACATACCCATGCGCCCGGGACCGCTTAGAAAATTATGGAAATGTGTGACCAAGGAATTGTCAGCTACTCCCGTTAAGGCTGAAATCCACTGGAATCAGCTGCTCTACAGTACTTACGTAATTGAGAATCCCTAAAATTTTCAAGCATTAGGCAAGAGAGGTTACCTCTAATGGAATGATTAACATCGTCTTTTAATAATCATACAGGTTCTATAAGATTTTGAACGGCGTTCCTGAGTTCTGACTGTTTCAGTGGTGTTCGAGCCAATTCCTTCAATGAATCGACTTTAACATGTTCGGGCAACTACTAATCGCCCTTGTAACAAATGTTGCAGTGCTGATTCCGATATCCACGATCAATTATTAACAGAGGAGTTTATTCTCCAAGATATCCTTATTCCTGCTTTCTGGAGGACGGAAAAGCAATTTTGCTACCTTCGGCCATCACTAGCTGATGAGCCATTATTCAAATAATATGTGAGATATTCCAGGACGTACATATGCTCAGGTTTCACTTGGAAAGCAATCATTTGCTCAGCCGTGTATTTCCCCACCTTGAGAAAGTAATTTCGACCATTTACCGACTGAAAGGCATCAACATTTCTCTCACCTTTGCTTACCTCCTTCCACTTCTCATAATTTTTATAGATATTTTTCATGCTATTCACAGGATCAATGATACTGAAGCGATTTCTACCGTTTACGTCGTTCGTATTTCCCGGTCGTATGCCGACAGACTGGAGGCACATCCCAAATTCTGTATCGTCATCGCCTTTGTATTTTGGCCTAATTCCGGTATAGCATTTCTCAGGAAAAGGCAGGGACTCCTCAATGAACATTCTCAGAGCTTCCTTGCTTATTGCAAAACCTAAATCAGTCTTACGTTGATGACTGACAATGGTAATTAACCATAATAAAAATTAGCAGGCTCACTGAAACCCAAATTGATAACCGTGTTGTTTCCGTAATCCTGTATATAACCTAAATAATGTGGTGCCTTTGGGTCATATTTTGTTAAGAAGGCGCGCAAGTTGTCTGTGAACACATACGAGTCATCATCGGCCCTAAAAAACCACTCTGCGTCGGCCCGATGATGCTCCCAGATATATTTAAATGCTTTTTGTGTCTTTGGCCACAGTTTGTTATGACCATCTTCAATCCCAGGCAG